>VZSV01000083.1:3172785-3229391 GCA_013398735.1 Nothocercus julius | reverse complement strand
GGAGATATTTTCCTGCTCCGTGGATATGATTCCTATATATGGAATATATATATATGTATATATGTATATATATACATATATACATATATGCATATATGTTTAGCCTAGAGAAGACTGAGAGGAGATCTGATCAATATGTGTAAGTAATGAGGGGAGAATGTAGGGAGGATGGGGCCAAACGGTTCTCAGCAGTGGCCAATGATAGGACAAGGGGTAAAGGAGTACAAATTGAAACACAGGAAGTTCCATCTCCATGTGAGGAAGAACGTCTTGACTGTGAGGGTGACAGAGCCCTGGAACAGGCTCTGCCCACACAGCTTGTGGAGGCTCCTTCTCTGGAGATCTTCCAAACCCACCTGGATGCCACCCTGTGCCCCGTGCTCTGGGTGTCCCTGCTGGAGCAGGAGGGTTGGACTAGCTGATCTCTAGAGGTCCCTTCCAACCTCAGCCATTCTGTGATTCTGTGATATAGGGATATATATTCCTATATAGTGTGTACAAGGACAGGCGGTGACTGTGGAAGGCTAAGTGGGTAGGAATAGCCATAATGCTTTTGTTATTTCTTCACCACTATAGATGACAGTCAGTGAAGACAATGAGTGGTTAGGCTCATCACCAGAAAAGTGCAGGAAAGTAAGAGCATTAGAAGAGGACAGCATTCAAAATAATTTTTTAGTATTACTACACATCTTTTGCATGGACAACAATAAAAAATAAAAAAGTTCAAGTCAACACCTATGTTGCAACTGTGAAATGCATAGTTCCTTCTTTATCCCTTTGTTCTTGCTTATTTCAAAATAGCTTATAAGTCTCTTGGATCGCATATTTAAGACTATATTTATAATTTAAGACTTTACTTCAAAACAAAAGATTTAGATTCTTGAATACTACAAGCTGCTTAGGCAGTTTAAAGAAATCTTAATTTCATTTTCTTGAGGAATCAGGAGAGTTTGATCCTGACATTAACCTGGTCACATTTTCAGACATGACCTAAAATAACAGGAAGGTGCATGAGCATCTGCTAAAAATCACTGCGAGCTAAATTTTTGGGGAAAACAACAACAAAAACAAAAACACATAAATCTGCAAAGAAGCAGAACAAGTAAATTTGCAAATTCAAACTTTCAGGAAGGTGGAAAATCAAGAAACAATGAAGGAGGTTATTGCAAAACAGAACATGCTGAGGCCAGTACAGAAAGGCATGCACCATAGACCCACCAGCCTAAGAAACTATATTAGAAAAAAAAAAAAAAAAAAAAAAAAGATGCCAACTGGCAAAGCTTCCCATAAATAAGATTTTGTTGTTCTTATCCTGATAATCCTTTGTCCTTTTGATGGCTTCTTTGTACACTGAGCTTACGAAAGGAACTGAATGCTTCTTGGGTAACAATGTAGAATACTGAAGCAAGAGAGGCAGTTGAGAAAATAAGGCAGAAGGCTCTGCAAAAACTCTTTTCCTGCACTGATCACCTTGGTGCCCCTGAAGCATCAGTGCCAGCAGAGAGGCAGAAAGGCACAAGGACCTTCCAAACAGCTGTCCTGGCACAGCTGGTAAAGGGTTAGCATCTTCTGGCATGCAAATCTGTTACTGGTTGGCTATTCAGTTCTTCTGGGTAGAAACTCAATCTGGAGATATATAAGGAGAAATCTCTTGGTCACAGCCAGTCTATCTTTAGGTTACACTACCCAGAATAGTCAGTTCCTTATCTTACTGTCCCTTCTCGGAGAAAATGTGCAGACAGGCACCTCCTTGTAGTGTAGTAGTCGCTCCGCAAACAAACCCAAACCAGCCTTACTTATCCACATACCTAACGACAGGAGAACAACTACTTCTTGTAAAGCTGGAGTTCACCTCTACACTGTGCTAGCTCCTGCACTGAAATAGGGGACTCTCAAACTGTGAGATGTCTAACAGAAATAAAGGCAAAATATGAAACCTAGCTTTTTCAGGTGGCTACTGTGGCTCGCTTAGGGCCAAATAAGTAAGCAATGCAAACTTAATCCGTTTTTCTAAGAATCAAAGATGTATTACAGATAGATTCTGCTCCCCACCTCTTGGGAAGATGATTTATTGCAGCAGGAAACCATAATGGTATAGCCTTTTCTAGTGCCAGGGAAGACAGGACAAGAAAAATTTAAAATTGACTGGAATACTGGAAACAAAGTTGCAAATCCATGTCTTTTACTTTCTAGACTCTGACAGAGTCCTGATGTGGAGCTTTCTGGAAGTCATAGACATTTCAGTTCTTCACATCAACCAAAAAGATAAATACCAAAAGTGCTTCTCTCACTGTGATCTAGTGGAGTTAAAATGTCAGCAAGGAGGCAGAGTGATGAAGAGAATGGGCATATGTCTGTCCAAACACAGAAGTATAGCCAGCCTGGAGTGGATGGTAAATACAAATTAGAGTGAGATTATGAACTCTTTCCCCTTAGGACAGAGAAGTCCAGCACTTTGATATTGTTAGTATTTATTATGATTTCCAAAGCTTTGCAAATGGATTAAGTGTATCAAGCTTGCTCTTGCATCTTGACCAAAGGCAACTTTGACTGCAGAGGAGTCATGGCTTATTTAGCACGGTTTATCATCTCTCTTTCCACAGATATTTCTGTTCACATTCTGAGTGAGAGCTGCAGCAACCAGTATTGCAAAATTTTGTCACAGAACTGATGCTGGTATAATTATTTACGGTGAATTTACTTGGCACTGCTTTAGGGGACTGACTGACTTAGATTTAAGGACCATCTCAGCTGATAGGACCCATTTGTGCTAATGAAAAAGGAAAGGCTGTTGAACTAATTTATATTCTATAAGAACATTATGCAATTGACATTTGGCTATTTTATCCAGGTTTTGCTGTGTAGTACAGCAGTCAGGAATGCAGTATTTATTAGAGGCATCCTTGCTATCAATTGCTTTTCTTTAGGTGGAAATCCATTAAATTGACAAAATTTATTTATGCAGTTTAATTAGAGGCTTGCTCTGGCAATTCTCTGACTTGCAATGCTACTTAAACAACATGAACTATTTACAAATTACCATTTTGAAGGAAATTGTAGATATACGTACAAAGTTTACTGCTGACAGATATGCTGGTCTAGATCTAGCAAAACATTTAAGCACATCTCCACCTGTCGAAGCAGTTCTAGACTATAAAATCCTAAGAATCTCAAGAAATCTCCAGAAGATTTAAAGTGACAAAATACTATCAAAGTAGGGTTAGTATCACCTGACTTTGGCTGTGTGAAAGTTGTGTATCCAGTAAAGTTGGGCTCCTGGGCTCTTTCTATAATCAGTGGTTAACAGAAAGGGGAGTTTGCAAGATATTTGTTCTTTTTTTGTGTGTAAGATGCCTCAAATGGGAAATGCTTTTCTGTCAGTTGACTCCAATCTAGACTTTATACCTTATTATAAAGCTGAGATAAAGTGAGATGAACCTTATCCTTCATTTCCAGATTATAATAGATGCAACCATTACAGCAGCTCCATTTTCACAAACATCTACACTTATTACAAGCAGAAGGCATAAGGAGGTATTATTCACACAATTATTCTGAATAAAACAGCATGAATGTCATATAAATGGGAGTTTATTTTATCATTTTTATCATTGCTCTGAAGTACTTACGTATTCCTCATTCTGACATGAGAATATTGCGTCTTTTATCTTCTCTGCCTGAAACACAACTTATTCCTGTTTTTTATGATGTCCTTCACCTGTATTTATTCTCTTATTAGTGTATTTGTTTTTCCTCCTCCCTTAAGAGGAAGACTGTATCTGTCCATTCCCTGCTGTATCTCCTGAAGTTTTGCTCTGTTTTCTTGGTCAGTATGCATAGTCCTTCTCTATAGGTTCAGCAAAGCATCATCAGAAACACTTCGGATGAAATCCTCATTGGCTACGGAAGCCACTTGAAAAATCCCTAAGGTTTCAATGGGACCAAGATTTAACTCTTTTTGCAAACTCCATTTTCGTTTAGTCTTTTACAGTTCCTCCACCCAGCAGAATAGCTAAAATAGGAAGCTATATGACCATTTCAAGGTATACCTTACAAATCTTCTCCTTCACCTATTTTCCATGATAAAAGAATACCATAGTTTATCATGTACTATAAAAACTGAGTCTAGGTTAACTTAACAGTTTCAATACGATGTGCTAAATATCTTTTTGACAGCGTAGCTGAATTTGGGATACTGTTTTCTTCAAATTATTCAAGGCCTGGCTGCTCTCTGTGCTTTCTCCACTGTGTGGATAACCCTCTTCAGCAGTGCATGGTAGGGAACATCCAAAGCAGACTGAAATACAGTGTGATGTGCCACAGAGCACTCCAGACTTCCCCTATTTGCTGGGGCTTACCTCAAACAAGAGCAAAACACAGACCGCACACACTGTGTATTTGTTTAACCTAGTGATAATCATTCTGATAGTATGAATAGCAATATATAAATGATTACCTGGATAGCGTTTTTTTTTATTTATTTTTAAACAAGTCTAACTCCATAACATGAAAGCATTCTCATTCACATATTTCACCCTGAACATCCTTCCTTAAAGATCAAATAACTGATTACTTCTAAAATGAAATTATTCTAGAGTAACATGGGAATGGAATGTTTTATAAAAGAATAAATATTTCTAGGAGTCTTGCGATGAAGGGCTGCCACTTTTAGGTTCCTTTACAAGTGTTGTATGAGACTTTAAGAAATTAATAACTGCTCTGAATGAAAAGTTTGGTGAGCTTTGATTGTTCTTGATTTCAAAGGATGCTCAGATTTGCAATAAAAAGTATACAGTTAACCTTTTTGCACCTTGGTTTCCACTTTTGTAAAGTAAAATCCCTTAAGGATTCTCCACTTCACAAGAACTCAGTTTTGCAAAGTTAAGTTACCCAAGAACTGTAGAATATGCTGAAATTCTACTGCAGAAGATGCTATGACATACAATCTGCAAAGTGTTATTATAATGCTTACAAATTCATGGAATAAGAGAAGGGAATAGAATCAGCAGTTTGGGTGACAGGTTATTTGCAAACAGAATGTGAGGGAGAAGGAGGTCTTTGGAGAGCAGTTTAATTCTCTTTTTGAAGAATTATACTTGCTGGTGAAGCCAGCTGAGTATGTTTTTTTTTTCTAGGCAAAAATAGAAGTTACTTAACTTGAAGATCTGTAAGATTTTTTTTTTTTTTTCTTCTTCTTTCAAGTCCTTTCTTTCATGTAGATATGTGATCTGGCTAATATATATGCTGCTGTCGTGAAATGTGGATATGCATGTGGAATATGCCAGCTTAAGGCAATTGCATCATTATTGTGACAAGCTATTAACTATTCTGATAGATCTTGCCTGTAATTTAAAAACAACAGTTAGCAATTGTCATCGTTTAGCAAGTTTTAAATTACAGAAGTAATTTTCAAATTACTGTGCAGGTATTTGCAGGCACTAAAAAAAGAATTGCATAAAAGTCTGCTTAAATTTCTGAATGAGTACAATTTCTTTAACAAAACTCAAAAAAAAAAAATCTACAGAAACCGATGAACTTTTTCTTTTTCCCGTCTGAGACCAGCGAACTATTTGCTTTTGGGAAACATCTCTTAACCATGGAATTCCTTATAGATTCATATAAGGATGAATATGGCTGCTATTCTGAATTTATTGATTATCAAATATTGTATGAAATCCAAAGCATAATTTTACAAAAGTTTTTTTTCCAATATTTCATTCTATAGATTTAAAAAAAGCACTTTTTTTGAGAATATTACAAATTTAAGTCAATGACAATAATGCAATAGTATTATACTATTAATATCTTAATAACTCCTCAAAATCATGGAAGAATTTAAGTTTTATCTATGTAAGACCTTTTTATAATTAGGATGTCTCTGGAGTAAATACTCATAAGAGCTGGCATAGTATTCTTTTCATACCTTTGTAACAGAATCTATCTGATGCTTTTCTATGATTCTTTTAATTATTATTTGAATCAATTAGATGATTAATCAGAAATTATGATGCAATGTATGCAATATAACTAGAATATTATTTAGATGAGACCCAGGGTTTTAAATTCATTGGCAATTTTACTTCTATGTTGCTGTTTCCTCTGCTTCTGCTCTAATTTCTTTAGCCAGACCTGTCCTAGAAATGTCAGTGCATATAAAGGAAATGCATAAAACTCATGTTTGGTAAAGCCAAGTGTGACATTTTCATGTTACACACTCAGAAAGCAGTGAGAAGAGATATTAGATCATCACAAGGCAGAATATTATAAAAAGATCTGTCATGATGAACATTAACCATGTTGCATCACGTATCACTTGGAGGTGCACGAATAACACCAGGACAGGTGGAGTGTAGGGCTCAGTTGGCTAGACTATACAAGACTAAATGGAAAGCTGTCCTGCCCCAGGCTGACACATAAGGATAAAAGGAGTGCCAAGGAGAGAGTTTTGAATTCAAATTGAAAATAAGTTATTCATCAGAGTGGAAATCTGATTCTAACTTCAGAAAGATCAAGGTTAAGACACCTCTCACTAGAGATTATTTACTGACCTATGCTGCATAAGGTACTAAAACCACCAGAATAATATTTTGAGTCAATGCAATTACATTTTTAAAACCATGAAATCAAGTGACATAATCATATTAGCAATGCCTGACCATTCCACTTCAATTGCACCATGGTCTGTGAAGCTGTTGAACTGTCTTGTATTTCTGTGGTGCCAAACCGGAGTTTCACAGACTACTTATAATTCATGAACATATTGCTCTTACTGATGATCAATATTTTAATAATTTATTAACTTATTATCCTACTTGCCCGAAACTCCTCAAAATCAAATGATTCAAATGATTAAGGACTGTTTGTTGTTGTTGTTGCTTGTGTTTTGTTTATTTTATTTTTTATTTTTTCCAAAATACTGCAGTGGAGCAAATCTTTTGTGATCTAGAATATTATAGGTTGTCTTTTCTTGTTGTCCTAGATAGTTGAGTTCTTCTAGAGAACCTTAATATATTGAAATACATATCTACTGAAAGTATTGATAAAGCAACACAAAAGGGACGAAACAATCCTTAAATTTATGTCATCACATTTAGATACATAACATGCAAGCTTCTCTCTTTTGAAACAGTATCCCTAGGCTTCCTTTCTAGTCCGTGGAGAGGAACAGGCATTTTTTAGGCATAATTCATTTCACCAGCTTTAAGACATTTGATTTAGGATGAAATGAATCATGTCTTAGAAGGGCTTGTTTTGATCCACTGAATACAGAGTCAGTCTTCAGCATAACTTGGATCTAGGCATAGACAGACGAAGTCCAATGAAATTAATACCATGCGAGTTAACAGAGTGAGATAAAGAACCCTATATATTATATACCTATATTTTCAATGAACTTAGTCATTAAGAATGACGAATGTGATGATATGGGAAGGGAAGAGAGAAGAATAGTTCTTGGAGAAGAACTTAGGAAGATGACTTACTTTTATGGTAATATTTTGTGAGTCTACTTTCTTTTTTTTTTTCCTGCTCTGGGGCTGCTGTATCTACTGCTCTGGTTCCGGAATGGAGCCCTGGATATCATGACAGCTCCTTCCTTTCAAATCTTACTGTCTTGGAAGACCTCAGCCTTCAGGATGTCTCATGTCAAGCAGAAGGGAGCATTTTCAGCTGCAGACAGTAGCAGAATTAAGTATCTGACTAAGTAAAGTGGGAGAAAGTATTTGGGATTGTGGCAAGGATACAGATAAAGCTAGGAAAGAGTACAAAAGAGAAGACAAGGCACTGTCACAGTCTTCTAACAGAAAACAATTTTAATAAAGCACTTAAACATAACAATCCCATAGATGTTTATCATAAAATGGTATGAATTACTAATTATTTGGGATATGGTTCACAGCCAACATTAGATCGTAGAAAGACTTCTATTGAAACCAGAGAGATTTAAATCAGTAAAGGCCCATTTGCTTAGTGTGCCCAGATGCATAACTATAAGTTATATAAAATTATTTAAAGTTTTACAAGAAAAATTCACACTTTGGTTCCACTCCTTCACTAATTTCCATGAACTTCTGGATTCATTTCTTACAGCATGAGGATTTCTTTATATTACCATCTGGATTATGACTTATTTGTGTATTATTTTCAGGTTATCTCACTCTGAACTGACAGAAAAGCCTGTGATCATGCTTTTATGCTGTAATAATAAGTTCTCCCAACAGTCAAAATTAATTATCACAGATTCAGCTCCTTCAAAACCATGCTAGATGTGGCTGAGTCTTTACTAGAAATGAAACATTGCCTGGACCCGAACATAAAAGTCAGTGTGTTATCCATATTATAAAACCTAATAGCCTCTTATACTTTTTCGGCCTTTCACAAACAACATTCTCCCAGACAATTCCCTGACTGTAAGGACACGGCCCAAAAGGTTACTATGGTTGGGCAACTATTCCTCATAGGCTGCATAGGTGCAACCTCCTTTTTCTGCTGGGTAAGATGTTCTGCTTGTAGGAACACAGACTGTGCCACAGCTGGATGCAAGACTTGGAAGTCACCCCTGGTGGGACTAATGTAAATGGAATCTGCACAGGAGAAAGTAGCTTATGTGTATTTCTAAAGCACAAGGTCAGCAGCTTATTAGTTAGCATCAGCTTTTGGTAAATGAACACACCTGCATAGTCAGGCAGCTCAGATCCTGAAGGAAAAAGGTTCACACTACTGGGTCAGCACCCAGTGCGTCTAAAATAGTTACAAGATGGTTATAGTGCTACTTTAGTGTGATAACACTGCCACCATACAGGAGTTGACATTTGATTGACATTTAGCTCAGAAGTGATGTGAACTGTGTTCCATGTTGTTCTGTAGGTTGACCTCTGACCCTGTGGTAGATCTACAGTAGTAGAAACACAACATGGACTAAATAATTCTATCTCGTTCCCAGATATTCAAGTGGAAAGATTTAGTACTACAAAACAGTGTATAAAAAACATCACTTTCTGATAATGACCCTGTGAGTCACCGTAATTTTACAAAACATACAGAAATTCTGTTTCCTTGGTAAAGGTGGAAAGTACTCACAGAAATGCTATCCTCTGAAATAAACATTTCTCTCTTGTTTCTCTCTACAGCCTTCTGTATGCACTACTACTTCAAAGATGGTAATCATGGGAAAAAAAAATCCTTGGAGGATCGCCTCTTAGAAATTCCCTGTCATGGCTGCCCAGGAGGAAATGAAGTCTGCTCCATGCAAGTCAAATGCTATGTTGCGTGACCCCATCTCCCATGTCCCTTGGAATTTACAAGAGGTTCAAACAACTCATCAAGAAATATGCACCTTATTGCCAGCTGTGAAGTTGTCATGCCTATTCCTGCTTTCCATTAGTATGATTACAATGGCTCTATATACAGACAGTGCCTCACAGTACTTTTGCAAAAGGCCAGCAATGCTCTTGTTAATACAGTGCCTGGAAACCACGTCTGTCAGTAGTTCTTACTTCAGTGAAGTGTGATGGTGCAAAGCGCAGCTTGCTTGGGAAACAGTGGCTGTTCAGCAGTTTGCATTTTCTGCCTTCTGTGCCACACTCCTTCAAAAAAAAAAAAGTCCTTCCTCACCCTTGTGTAAGACTCAGAAAGGAGACTTCTGTGCTTGGAAAGAGAGTCACAGAAGTTCAGCTCTGCCTGGCCTTGTTACAGGCTCAGCAAGTCATGCTGGTCAAGTTTTTATGCCTTTTTTTTTCTGCTCGCTGTCAAAATGTGATAAGATGGCCTAGTGCTAAAGTAATTTCTTCAGCTCTGCTGAATGTAATAAAAGAAAATCAACATAATTAGCCATGTTTTGCATAATGAGACACTTGTGTCTCCTGCAGTAGCATTTAAATACAGATAGAGTGGATTCCTAATTAGGTAAGTCAGGACCTTCCTATGAATAAAGACTGACTAACAAAATGAGAGATGCTTTTCTCTCAAATATGCATGTTTAATTTTCAGTGTTGACCATAGACAACTGAAGAGATTTAAAAATTGTTATTCAATATGCTTTGTGCCAGCCTTATAAAAAGCTCTACTGACAGATATGAGTAGATTTAGCAGGTAAATTCAGCATATAAGCAACAAAATTCTGACTACCAAATAGAAAGAAATTCATGGTAAGGTGTAATAGTCACACTGCAAATATGCAACATTTCTCAAAGGTTGTAGGAATGCAATCTGCTCAGGATCTGGGGGAAAATATGGTGTATACAATTCTACATTAACATACCATTCTATTGATTTGAGGCCATAGGAAATGAGTAAAGAGGCAATAGCTAGCTTGTTGAGAGCATAAAAAGGGCTGGAGAAAGAACCAGGTTTTCAAAGAATCTTTAAGGATAATAGAGGATAATAATAAACCTTAAGAACATCAATACCAAGATTTGAATAATAAGAGTGGGAGAAGCCATAGATGACTCTGTGGTCTTCTATGTCCTTCATCCTTGCTCATGCTTGTCACATCAGCATATAGCACCTTCTTTCAAACTGAGGTTTGAGACATTTTCTGTGGAATGGGCCATGCTGCCCACTGTCTTTGCACTTCTGTTGGAGGTCTGGTGCTAATTTGAACTTCTATATACAGATGTAATATAAGTAACTCTGGATCATCATCTAATTTGCTGGCAGCTTAATCAACACTTAAAGGATATGAAAAATACAACATAAACAATAGTTCTATTATTATTATAATACACAGATAATTATGTGCTGGCATGGTGATAATAGTGAAATCCATAAGGTTTTTTTTGTATTAAATTGTTGTTTTTAATGATTTTTGATAGCTCACTTTGTGCTTTTATTTGTCATTATCATTTATTACTGATATGAATAGGAAAGACTGCTTCAGCAGAGTCTCCAGGGGTAAGTCAGTAGGAAGTACCAGGACACACAGTTTTTAAAGAATTTTACTGTGTGTGTTTTGTTCATATAACCTTATAGTAACATTGACTGCAAATTTTATTTACCTCAGGAGAAGTTCCATAGCAATGAGTTAATATGATTTTTATGATGGAAATGGCTCTATAATTCATAGTATAATTGCTACTAGTAAATCACTTAGAGGTTTCTTGGTAGAAAAGACGATCTCCTTTTATTTCCAGCAGTTGTTTACATCCTTTTACAGCATATGATTGAGCACGAAGACTAACATGCAACATGCATCATGTTAATAATTTAACCTAATTACATAGATTATGAATAACTTCAACTGCTTCATGATTTAGTTAAGTTTCTGGAGAAAAAAAATCAAGTCTTTGTTCAGGTTAACTAAAAATGTTGGGATAGGGGAGCCTAAGAACTCTGAGGTTGAAATGAAATGGCATAAATCTGTTGTGCTGAGTTTGCTTCTTTGCCCTATGTGACAGTGAACTCAATTCCCCCTACCAATACAATTCATCTTGAAATGTATAAGTTTCAGAAAAAAAGATGGTCTAGATTCACATCTCCCATTCAAAAGGAGGGAGATACTTGCAAAATACAAAAGGTAAAAACAGATAAGTATAAAAAATATTCAGTATTATGTGCTTAGTGTTATTTTCACCTGCTGAAAGAGATATATTGCTCTGCAAAACAATAAAATTGAAAAGGCCTCTGAGATGAGGGTCTCCTCAGCTTCTCTGGCCTTCTAAATTTCCTCTGAAAACAATAATTAGTCCTCCTGTTCCAGGTCATTAGTTAATATTAACTAGCAAAAGCCAGTCAATGTCAAGTACAAAGAACAAATTTTACAGCAGTAGTATTTTGTGATTATTCATTAAAGACAAGCAGAGAGTCCAGAAAAATATTTTTGTGCCAGAAATGAAATGTGTCATTAAACAGTTGAATGCACTTGATGGTCAGTTCTTTAGTTCTGATAATGCTTAATACTCTACAGCTGTGGCTCAGCTCTGTTGGGAGTCAAACATCTTTCATTTAAAAGAACCTTGTTTTTCTGTAGTCACTTACTCTTCTTCAGTCAATTTGACCATGAAATATAGCCTCACCTCTCTTGCATAAACATCTACAAATGATAGGAAAAATGATACTACAAAGTGTTTGCATGCTCTTGAAAATTGTGTATTTGTAAAATAAATATCTTCAGATAGAAGTCATTCAGAATATTTCAGAATCAGAACCAGACTACATGTACACATGTATTTTATACAGACACTATATAGATAATATGCATGTACGTTCACTCTCTCATTATCTGTCTCTTTGTATAGCTATAGTATGGAAGGAAAGAGGGAGAAATATAAATTATTATCAAATTACATTTCTAAAAAGAAGTTATTTTGTTATAGTTATAGTCCATATAAAAAAGTTATATTTCAGGATGCACGGATTTGGGTTCAGATACTGTAGAATGAATAAACTTAAACTGAGACAGAAACTCAAATTACATGAAATTTACTTACCTAAATTGCATGAATAGTAGGAATTAAGAAGGTAAAAAAAAGCCTGTAAGACTTCACTTTTTCAGATGGCATCATGGGACTCACAGTTAGTTTCTTCAGCCACCAGTAAGCCACACAAATTTAAGAATGAAGGTGAACTAGCATGAAATGTGAATAGGTTACCAAGCAGAAATAACTGAGTTTGCCCAAGTGAAAGTTGTTATACTTCTACGTTTGATTAGACATGAAAATAATCTAAAATAAAATGATACTTCTTTGCATGAAGATGAAACTTAGCATAATGTTTAAATTTCAACATTTGCCTGTCTAAGAAGAATTAAGAATTTTCTTTAATTGGTTTTTGATTGGTATTTACCTTAGAAACTCATCAGAAATTGCTTGCTTTAAACAAGCCTATCCTGAAAGATTTGAACATCTTTTCATCCTAAGCATAGAGCAGTTTATAAATACTTTACAGCAGAATGTGTCTTAATATACATTTGCATAGGATGTAGCACTGAAAAGAAATGTAACATAGCCTAGCTTGGTAGTGCAACCCAGATATCATGCCTTCTCGGGATCTTAAATTTTAAAAGGACTTCAAACTGAAAACTGAAAAGAACAATTCTAGCACTGAAACAGCCTATATGAGACAACTGTAGGTGCTATGTATGATCAGCTCCTTTTTTTCAAGGTTTTCTTCTACCTTAAAGGGCTAGAAATGTAATAGGAACCTAAGAGCAACTCTGATCCCATAATGTGCTTGCAGCAGGTGCAGATCAAGGCAAAGGCTTTTAATATCTCTGTCTTATTCTAGCCCTGACTATCTTGTAAGACTGTGCTGCCAAATGATTAGAGATGTTGCTCTTTTTTTTTACCCTTAAAACTTGATTTTCATGCAGTCAAACTTCTTTTTCTGGAGACTGCACATCAAAGAAGCAGAAATATGGATGGCTGTGAGAAAGTTATGTGTGTCACTATTTCTAAAAGGACAAGTTAGGACTGCAAAAGTCTAATCTATTTATCTGGATATACTATACACTGAAACCAATTTATAGTTAATTCACTCAAAGTCCTACTCAAGCTATATACTTAAAAAATCTTATCTATTACTATTTATATTTGCAACATACCTATTTTATTTTCATACTTCAGAAACACAATAAAAATGCAGGGCACTTGTGCTGCCATTCAGAGGGACCTTGACAGATTGGAGGGCTGGGTGGGGAGGAAGCTCATCAGGTTCAGTAAGGACAAATGAAGGGTCCTGCACCTGGGGAGGAATAACCCCAGGCACCAGGACAGATTAGGGGCTGACCTGCTGGAAAGCAGCTCCATGGAGAGGGATTTGGGAGTCCTGGTTGACAATGAGTTAACCATGAGTCAGCAATGTGACCTCATGGCCAAGAAGGCCAATGGGATCCTAGCCTACATGAGGAGTGTTGAGACCAGGTGGAGGGAGGGGATTCTGTCCCTCTTCTCAGCTCAGGTGAGGCCACACCTGGGGTGTTGGGTGAAGTTCTGGGCTCCTCAGGACAGGAGGGACGTGGAACTTCTAGAGAGGGTCCAGTGTAGAGCGACAAAGATGATGGACTGGAGCATCTATCTTATGAGAAAAGACTAAGTGAGCTGGGACTGTTTAGCCTGGAGAAGACTGAGAAGGGATCTGATCAATACGTACAAGTACCTGAGGGGAGAATGTAGGCAGGATGGGGCCAAACTCTTCTCGGTGGTGGCCAGTGACAGGACAAGGGGGAATGGGTCAAATTGAAACACAGGAAGTTCCATCTCCATGTGAGGAAAAACATCTTGACTGGTGACAAAGCCTTGGAACAGGCTCTGCGCAGAGAGGTTGTGGAGTGTCTTTCTCTGGAGATCTTCAAAACCAGCCTGGCTGTGACCCTGTGCCCCGTGCTCTAGGTGTCCCTGATGCAGCAGGGGGGTTGGACTAGGTGATCTCTAGAAGTCCCTCCCAATCCTAAACATTCTGTGATTTTGTTACTGCAGCAAGCTGTAAAAGATTGGGATAACAAGTATTCTTATCCGTATAAGAGTAAATTGTATCACAAATCAGATCTTCAGAGCTTTAAGGAGAAGGAACTAAGACTTTGAAAAAAATTAAGGAACGTATAGCAGCATCTGGCTTTCTAATCAAAACTTGGTTACCTCATTAATGATATATGGTTCTGGTTTGTTTATAAAAATTCCTTAGGATTTTATCTCCTTGTATGTGGAGAAGAAAACCTGAAGATAAAAGAAAAGCAGACTTCTCATAATCATATACAAAGAAATGAAACATATTTTGATTATGATGTTGGTTGTGCTGTCTTGGGGCTACTTGCTTCAGAGTAATACATCTAAATTAATATGGATGCAATAACAATATGTGAGCCTGCATAAATATGCTGCATGCTTTTGGAAGCAATCACAAGACTCATAGAAATGTTTGCCTATTCTGACTGTACTGTTTATACAAACTTCTCCAAGATATGCTACAATCTCTGCAGCAGGTTTCTGGCTAATTAGAAATGTCAAAGCTACCTTTTGAGTTAAATTCTATTCTGCGATTAAGGGGAGAACATACATGGGGTTCCAGCAGTTGCCAAGATGTTTTGCTGAACATGCTGTACTGTTGTAAAGTTTAGCCAAATGTAGGACAAGAATTCCTTTTTTATTGCCCCCTGCCCCTCTTAGTTTTCACTCCTCTGAAAAATAATTCAAACTTAAAGAAAACATACTAGAGAGTTCAGGATTTTCTCTGTCAGCAGCTGACGAGGGTTAAGCTACTAAAGCAAAGGTGTCTTGAGTAGAGGTCCTAGGGTATTTGTTCAGCCTCTAACTGCCTCAGAAGAACTTACAGGAGTCTTGTTTGTCCTGGGATTCATCTTCCAACATCATGTGGATGTCAAATATATGAAAGCACCAACACCTTTCTTTAAACATTTGAATGTCTCTTCCTCCCATTTTTTTTGGGGGGGAGGAGTTCTCCTCCTCCCATAAGCATTTTTGAGATACCATTTTTTCCCCTCACACCTTGGTGAACAATAACCTGTCAGAAAAAATCCTGAATAGGCACATTTGAAAAAAGAAAAAAAGTTAGAAGTAAATTTGTCATTAGACAACATGGAAAATATTTCTAACTAAAGAAAAAAAAAAAAAAATACTGGAAAGGGAAATTGCAACAGTGTTACATTTGACCTAGAAGAATTCCTTGAAACCAAGATATCCTCCTGAAAGTAGTTTTTGTGTGGACAATTTTCAATCTATCATTTCATAGTAGAAATTTGCTGATAACTGTTATTGCATGCTGGAGGGGTATTCACAATCTGGCAGAGCTGAATGTCTCCATTGCTGAGCAGGCCAAGATGTTTTCCAGTGCAGAGGGTATGATGAGGTTAGAATGGAGGAATCAAAGTGTGTCAGTATTGCCAAACTTTTTACAGAAGATTAAAATAACCTTCTTATGAATTTACCTGGAAAGGATAGTTTTCAGGTATAAATGAGGGAAAGAGAGAATGTATGATCATTTAAGGAGGTTGCATATAGATCTTCTGAGGTTTCTTTTTTTTTTTTTTTTTTTTTTTTATAGTTATTTATAGTGATCAAAATGAAATCAGTTTTAGATTTCCTCTTATATGGAATATTTTAAGTGTTTTCTTTCACAGGTTTTCAAGTTATTAGCTGCATGGATGCTTGAATACCTTCTGCTTCTGTTCAATTTCATCATTTTTTTTCTGGTGTGGTTTTAGGGTTTAGAGGAAAGGATCATCAACTGATTTTGAAAAGGATTTAAAAATTGTCCTCTCTCTGTCTTTGCAAGAGCTAGAGAAGCCCCTTAGAAATGTGAGTGTCTGTCATGTGTCTATGATTATAGAAAGAAAAAAGCGAGTACAAAGTGGTGATCATTTCTTTTTAATGCGCTGAAGATCTCTCTGCTAGTAACTTTCAGGCTGATTCTTGTTAGCATGTCTGCATTTTTATTTGAATAGTTAGTTTTACAAAAATAGATTTAGGCTCATGGCATATTTCTTAATCGTCTCTCATTTTAGAGATATATCTAACATCTAGTCACACCTAGTATTCTGTCACTTTTAATACAGTAAATTATTTATGAAAAAATTATGAATCAGGAAAAATGAGATTGTGGAAGTTGATGTTTGTATCAGGGAAGATAATGCTGTATTAGGCAATACTTTCTACACTGTTTTTTTTTTTTTTTTTTTCATTTCTCTCATCTTCAAGCATTATTCCGCTTTTTTTAAAAAAGTGAAATGCTACATCTTTCTATATAATAAAGCAGTTAGAATGAAAGTCAGGTGTAGCAAGGGGATGAGAACTATAAATGGATAATGCTTTACAGACAAACAAGAAGCTGATCCCCCAAGATAAGCAAATTTGTATATGACATTTTGGCATCTTTTTATTGATAGTTTAGTTGCTATTTTAATACTATGTGTAGTTTTGTTATGAGATAAAATTATATTCAGGAATCTTTAGGTTAAAAGAAAAGACAAAAAACTGAAGAGCATATGCCGAAGCAATTGTGGGAACATGTAAGAATTTCAGAGATCATTTTGTTTAGAAGAATAAAGGACAAGGAACTGGAAAGGGCAGTAGCACTTCAGCATTCAGGGCTAGCTAGCAATCATAAAAATCTGCAGGTATAATATCACTGTTATCTGCTCCAGACTGCAAATTTATACTCTCCTGGGTATTTGAGAAAAGAACAATGAGAGGAAAAATGTGGTGCATTCATCTGAGTGCAGGAGTTAAAGTCAGGCACTCCAGAATCCTCTCATACTGATTTACTTCTATAACTGTATAAGTCTGTGCAAGTCATTACCATTTCATATTCCAGTGAGCCTATCAGTCCATAAAGACTGCAGCATTTGACCATCAAAAGAATATTACATGCATTCACTTTTACATATAAAATATTTTGATGTATATTGCATTTTTCTTTGCTTAAAAATGAACTTGATCTTTAGATATGAGAGAAAAATAGCCTTTCAATCAAATCCATAGTGAAATATTTTTAAGCGCCTGCATTTATTTTACCTCTTTGATACTTTCTGATCTTTTTTCAAAGAATTAAAAATTAACATTAAAAATTATCATTAGTAACATATACATTCCTGAGAATAATATCATACCCATAATAATTATTAAAGTGTAATAAATTAAATCCTCATATAGAATTTATAAAGCTTTAAATGCACAAATAAATAAGTAGAGATGGTGACTTCTAGTTGATTGCCAGATGTGTTAGACCCTGAACATGAAAAATCCCTAGTTTGATCTGTTTTTTTTTTTTTTTTTTTCTCTGCAGATCATATACATTGCTGAGACTGGAGAGATTCAAACTGGGCTCTAAGCGTTATGGCTCAGTCTGTGTCTGAGTGAATTTTTAATGTTTTAACAAGAATTACTGTGACAAAAATGAGTTTTGTCAAACCATGCAGAGGTTTCACTCACTTTTTGTAGTGTAAAAGACAATTCTGGACAATGTCCATTCTTGAAATAGTTGTTAAAACGTTGTTTGCATGAAAGAAATACCAGAGAAAGATGTAATAATTATGTCAAAATCATCCTGGCTGCAAGGAAGGGACGGTCACAAACATATGCAAAGGAAACAAAAAGCCAGTGGACATTGATCCGTTCTAGTTAGACTAAATAGTGAAAGACAAATTCATTTCAGCTCAGTTCTGTATATCCAAGATAATCCATATTTCCCACAGTATCGCACAAACCACCACCACCACAGGTTTTTTATGTTTTCCTGCGAAGCATCTGATATTGGTGTCTGCCAGAAGTGAGGTCCTGACCTAGATGAACTTAAGGTCAAATACACCTTTAAGTGGAAACTAAAACAGAAATCAGATAATTCTGGCGTAAGTTCATGATACCAGTGGACTTAGACTGGTGTAAAATTACAGATATCCAAATGAGATTGGAGTCAAACCATAGTGCTTTTTGTTGGCATTTCTTCACTGATTTTTGTGGAGATGATGCCAGCATGGGAATCAGAACTTCATGTTTGGAA
Organism: Nothocercus julius; assembly: GCA_013398735.1. Taxonomy (NCBI): domain Eukaryota; kingdom Metazoa; phylum Chordata; class Aves; order Tinamiformes; family Tinamidae; genus Nothocercus; species Nothocercus julius. The sequence continues at coordinate 3,210,944 of VZSV01000083.1, read as the reverse complement.
TTATTTCTCACACTCCCAGGAGAAGACTATGTAATGATTTCTGATTTTCATACTACACATTGAGTTTTGATGATGAGCCTACTGCTTACTGTTTGGATGAAGATTAAAATGACTATATTATATAAAAAGAAATATTGATAAAAAAGTAGAAGAGAAAGTACCAATAGTTTATGATTATTTCATAACATTTTTATTTTTCTGAAATTGCAGATGAAGCAATATCTCAGAGGGGATGTAATTAAAGTCTGCAAGCCACAGTAGTCCAAGTTTGGAAGCTTCTGCAATTGCTAGGAACTAAATCTTAAAGTAGTTTAATTCCTCATCTACATGCATGAGTAAAGATGACAAGGGTGAAAATTATTCTGATAAAGAGGTATGTTCAGGACCTGAAACATCCTTTATTTGATTCCATTACTGTTGGATATATTGACCTAATTATTAAAATAATTTGCTAGGTGTTTGATATCCAAATTTTTTCTCAGGTAAAGGTTACATATGTCATTTGGAAATTAAAATACATCGAAATAATTAAAAAGATACCATACTTTTTTTTTTTTTTTTTTTTTAAACAAATACAAAATAGAAATCTGCGATGTGAGCAAAAACTTTGGCCATTGTATGTTACATATTTGTGAAGGCAAAGTCAGAGATTTGTATATGTAATAGAAACTTCAAGATTTCAACTTCAACATTCAAGATGACCTTTTTTGGACCTTCTTTTTACACCTGCAGTAATGCAAGAATAAATAATTTTGGAGACACTATATGCCCTGCAGAGTTATGGAGTCTGATTCACCATTGAATTATTTCAGTATTACATCAGTGTAATATGATGATGAAGAAGACTCATAATAACTGCCTCTTAGGTGTGATCAGGCTCTTACATATCCAAATGACATGAATTCCATAAGCAAATATTCTGAATATAAAGTTTTTGCATCTGTAAATTCTGGAGAAAAAAAAAAGTTAGCCAATACTTAAATATCTGTCTCTATCTTCTGTATTTATATTCAAACTCAAGGCTAGATGGTAATTTGTAATTGCAAGACTGTGAATCAGTTTAAAGACAAGCACTATGGCTTTGGCCAAGTGGTTGCCACTTTACTGTAATCCTTTAATAGACTGCTACCTGCCAAGTGGAATTTCTACCCTGGTAGCAGAAATACTTCCCTAAAATTGTGATGTACAGAAACAAACTATAAATTAAATGAAAGGGTACACTGGTGATTTTCCAGAATCTAAATTAAAAGAGAATATGAAACAGCTCTGGTCATATAAACTACTGACTACAGTTTGCTGTATACTGCATGGTAGTGAGCAGAGGAAAGGAGAGGCAGAGGACATTTTCAGAAAAAGGGTTCCAAGAACAAAGCAGTCTCCGTATAAGTCTGCCCCCCTCAAAACTTTCCACTTGCCCTCTTCAGTGGAGACATTTCAAACCTCCAGGCAATTCCCTTAGAGACAGTTTGTGCCCATATTTACAAGCAGGAGCTGCGGTACTCATAAGTGATGAGCAGAACTCACTAGGATGACATCAACATTTTCTATACTTGTGAAACAACAGTGACAAATCTGAAACACGTAGGATTTCCACATTAATTCATTAATAATGGATTTGGCTTATTAAAGAATAGCTTCATAAGAATTTAACTACATTTGCATTAAATAAAATAATTCATTAAAGAAATATATCTAATGCTTTATACTTTCATCAATGTGTTAATAGAAAGGAAGCCAGGTGTAATGTTCTTTCTATTGCCTTGAAAGTTATACTTTAGAAAACGTCATTTAAATCAACTTGTCCAGCTGAGACTCACCTGGACAGCATATAAAATCCAAAAAGAAGGAGGACACAGAAAATTTTTCTGTTGCATTGTTTATGAGAGCATCTTGCCACTGATTTATACCTGTGCTTTTTGAAGGTGAGGTTTAAAATCTGTCCTTGAAAATGTGGATCACATCACACTGAAGAAGTATCTTCCAGATATCTTAAGACTAAAGTCTTTTGCCTGTCCTATAAAAACATTTTTGATTGAGCTTTTCTCAATCAGCATATGGAAATATTCAGTTTAAGGCCATTTAAGAACACAATCAGAATTTATATCTGCCGTGATTATCACAAATATCCTAGAAGAGAAACAAATTAGCTACCAGATTCCAAAAGAGATCATTTATTTCATCTGTCTTACATCTGTCTTGCACTTCATAACAGATTTTCTGCTTGTATCATTTCCTGTGCCAATGCTTATATGTTTAAACATCTGAGTGTATCTGTATACAAACATATATACAAAATATAAAAGACAAAATGCCTACATTTCAAAATGTTTTGCAATTTAGCAGACGTGTCTCTGAAACTCTCTTCATGAAAAATAGCAAATCTCCTTCTAAACTGCAGCTGTTCCAGCTCTAGCATGGAACTTTCCAGATCTCCTGAGCTGAAGAAATTCTGATAACCTAAGTTCTGCAAATGATGGTAGTTTTTGTTATAAATGTAACTTTCAAAAAAGTTTAATTTTGTCCTTTCTAATTATATTTAGCATTTACTGTGTATTTAGTTTTCAGATATTTCCAAAAGAGAGCAATTCAGCTAAAATTAATAGTTGCTTTCCCAAACACTGTGATATAACTTTGCTGACACATGCTTTTACTGCTTTTGCTTTTGTCGCACGTTATGTCTTTTAAGCTGTGATTGTGTGATTTTCAGTATGCATCATAATTTTAAACACAAAAAAGTCAGTAATACATTATAAGAGGTGTAATCCATTCACAGAACTGCTGCTGTTGGAGAAGGAGGAAAGGATGCACTTGAACTATAACCTCTAGAAGGTACCATGACAGCATAACACAGACATAAGTTAATGTGGACTATAACATAAATTATTTACCCTAGTTTGACCCACCAAGATTTTTCCCATGCCCATTCCCACTGAGACAGCACTGACATTCTTGTCTGATTAACTGATGTGAAGCTTTCAGTTTTGCTTTGCTCACAAGAAAACAATTTTCCTGGGATAACAAAAAAAAAAAGGTTTGGAGTGACTGCAATTTTCCCTTATAAAACTGATCTTGACAGAAATTTCTCATTGAATCACTAATAAACCAAATCCTTACCATAGCATTTTGAAGGACTTTTCTTCTAGAAGTAGTACGTTGACCTAAAAATTCCTTGTTGCCCCTGTCACTTATGGCAGCTCAGATCCTGTATCCTTACTGTGTTGAGGAACACAACCAAGAAGCAGAAACAAGACAGACTTGCTTCCAGATTAATACGGATGTGTAAAGTGCACAAAGGCCAGAGCTGCGGGCTTGGACAGAAGTGAATTGTGTTTCTAACTCCCTGTCTTTTACTTACAGTTAGGCAATGAAAAATATAATGTATACTATGGTGCATTCACGGGTGAGATGTGCATGCCTGGAGAGTATAGTTGAGCAGGAGGCTGTGGTCCCCCCTGACACCAGCATCTGGATGTTGCTGGCTCAACTCTTTCCCAGGCAGCCAGAGCAAATATCCTGTGAGAAAATAACAGTAAGGAAACAAATGCCCTAGTCTTTGCCCTCTCCTTAGCAAAGCTTTTAAACAGGCTATTCTACATACTGTAGTTAATTTGCTTAAAAAATAAAACAAACAAACAAACAATCCCACAAAGCTTGGAGATGTTTTTTGTCTTGGAAATCAGTAAACAGATTTACATAGTTTTTTTCCGTTGATATTCCTATACTAATAGATTTTCTATCAGTGTTGTCCAGAAGTGGAGAGTTGACCATGAGACATACAAAAACACTGGCTTATTCACTGGAATGTATAGATCCCATGAGCAGGATTTGCTTTTGAAAGAGTGCTTTATATGATTTAACAATCTGCCATTGAACCTGTAGGGTACTTTGAAATGAGACGCTTAAAATAACATGTAGTTGCTTGTTGACTAGTTTACACAAGGGATTATAGCATTTTTAAAGCCAGTTTACAATTTTAGGATATGAAGCAGCCTATTGATTCATATTGGAGTGCTATGAAATCAATCAGTTTAAACACTTTCAGTAAAATATTTAGTCACATTAAGAAAGCAAAAATGTGGAAAAAACTCCAACACTGACAACTGATAAGAACTATTATGCTAAACACAACATGTATTTTAACATCTTTCACAGTTCTGTGCTTATAAAACACTATTTAGCGGTTAATGTTATAAATTATTTCTCATGAACCTGAGGAGAGAAATGGACTATGGATTTGTCAAAATTGATTTTTATGATGTGACTTATGATTAGACAAGGAAATATGCTGTTGCATTTCTAGAAGGACCCACATAGGAATTTTATATGATTAAAACCCTTGTTATATAGTCAGTCTCCAATATTTTATACCTGTATTTAGAGGATTTACCTCATCATAAATCTTCTGCATTTCTAGTTGCCTCATGCAGAAATTGCAAACCTCCTGGGTTTTGTTGTGGTAACAACATAATTTATCTCATTTTGACTTGCATGATGAAAAATTGTCAGGGGACTCTACAATGCCCCCAAAACATTTGTTTTCTTTTGATATTCTGTGTTTATGCTTGACATTTATTTCTGAAGTTCTTCATTTGCTTTACTGAACCAATTTAGTAGGAATTGTCCACAGTCTGAAGGGCAACAATGAGATAACATTATCATAAACCAAATCACAGTGACTTGTAAAAAAGCCATAGACCACAACAAAGTACAATTAGACCCATAGCGTCGTTGGGTAGGTACTACCACAAATACCCTCACTGACTTTGACAGAACAATCAACAAACTCATGGGAGTTTCGGTTAAAAAAAAGGACATTGTGAAGTTAGTTTGTTCCTTTTCCCTCTTAGATTTGTTAGCACCAATCCTAATGTGGTAATTAGCACTGTCTTTTGAAATAAAAATTTCCGAATTTCCTTTCTCAATAGACAGTAGAGAAGGAATTAAGCACTCAAAAAAGCTCTACTGGAATCAGGAGATGTCTGACAGGCTCAATAGTTACCCAGATCAAACTGAGAGGGATCTGGAGCTTGGGAAAGACTGGCCAGCCAAAACTGGGAGCGGGAATATTTGTTTATGTCTCCTTTCTGCATCAGACATTTGCAACCTAGTTTGCACATAGTTTATCCTTGTGCTAATTTCTTCCTAAGTCTACTTCCATTTTGCATGTTCCTAATGAAAACCATTTCACTGAAAAACACTTATGGAGAGAGCAACTTTAAATAAATTTTCAAGAAAAAAAAGTACTTAGTCCAACTCTTCCAGTAATGTTTTTTCCATGTTGGATAAGAACAACAAAGAGAATAAACTTCTGAACTGTGACAGTGTCCAAGTGTCAAACCTATGCAAAAAGACATGGCAGATCTGATCCATGCAAATGTATTGGCCCAAACTATTTTGGAGTCAAATTGTGAATGTTTCCATGGCCATGAATAGAAATGAGCGTTTACAAGCCCTTTCTGCAGACTTCCTCAAACAGTAGCCCTGGTTTGTCAGGAAGCTTCTTCATCAAAGACTGTTCTAGCAGCAGTATTCACTGGAGGGTGAGTTGGTGCAAGCAGCTTCTCTAGACTGTAGACCTCCTCTCTGCAGTTGGCCTCTTGCTCATTTCTTGAGAGGGACAGTTGGCTTCTGCCCCTGAGAGAGCTGGGTCAGAGCTGATATAAAGCCTGGAGAAAAAATTCAACTTGAGAGGAAAACCCTGAAAAAAAATCAAACTGTTCATAAATTGCAAACAAAAAAGAGCAAAGTGCGTCATATTATTTGATATGAAATGTTGGCCCACTCAGTACTTAGCACAGATGCTCCCTTAGTGAGTCATTTGTGCAACATACTATAAGCACAGATCAGTTCAGTTCTCAGAAGAGAAAAACAGGGAAAGAAACCTGAGCTTGTTCTTATTTACAGAGATACTCTTTGTCTATTTTGAAAATTTGGTCTGTCTAAGGATGTCAGAATTAGGACAAAATTATAATAGAGTTGATTTTTCATTAAAATGTTTCTTTGATTAGCTGCTCAGATTTGGAGGACATTACTTAAATATTTTTAAAATATTGCACATCTTTAATTAAAATTTGTTCTAAATCTTTAATTGTCTGTTCAGCTCTTTAGGCTTTGATTCTGCTTTGATTCTGCAAAGCACTTAAACATGTGCTTGGTTTCTGTCCTATTGAATAGTCTCATAGAAGCCAAGTGGGCTAAGCATAAAATAATGCATGTGCTTAGGAGGACATGCGTGCAACTCTTACCTGTGAGCACAATATATAGAGGTAACTGTATCTTTTCCTTGCATTTCTAGTGTCATTATGTTCTTAAATCATTCATTTAAAAATAGTACATAAAGTACAATCAAGAAAAGTGAGATCAAACTGCTGCCAAATGAGTTCTCATTGAAACATATATATTATTTTCTTCCATCTGGAAAAGACATACTTCAAATTATTGAGAAATTAATTTTGTTTGAAAACATTTTATTTTGAAAGTCACATGTTCTTAGGCAGTCATATATTACAAAAGTTGGAATGGTTTCTTTTTCATTTATTAATTAGGTTTGCTAAAATGTATGGGAAAGAACAAGCAGACCTCTGTGTTAACAACTTTGAGTGAACTAATAAATTATGGCTATTTTATAATAAGTTAGTCTAGAATAGTCAACTAAAAGATCATATGGATACAGCTTCTGAGTGCTTTAGTCTTTTATCTATCATTTTGTCTCATTTTGAGAAACTATCATGAATAAAACTTCTTAGTAGCTAATGTGGACATATAGATAAGACTTTCTTCTAAGCTCTTCTTACGATCTGCATCCTGCACTCATAAGATTTCTAAATCTGAAAAAAATAGTAACAGTAATCTTGAAAGCTCATCAGTCCCACCAAAATGAAAAATGCAAAAATCCTCTTGCAAGATTTCCAAGTTACTACTTTCTGTACATGTAGAAAATGCAAAAGTTTTTTCTAAGGTGCAGATACCAGCATGAAACAAATTACACAGGGTCAATGTTGAATTTGTGCTGACTTCTGCTGATTTGTGGAATGCATGCACACTGTAGGATTTGGACCACACAGCATTGTTATGCTACAGCATGGTTGTTATGTTACAGCATGGTTATCTGTGCTATACCCCACTGACATATCTTTCAATCTTTTGAGATTTGTGCTCTCTCAGTGACAAGAACATACTTCTTTCTCATAGCACAATTTCACTGTGCTGGAAATCAACAGTGAAATCGCCAACTTCAGTCAAAGCCGATCTATCACAAAAGGAGGTACTGAGTGAGTGTCCTCAAAGGAGGCTCTCTGGCTTTAGAATTTCTTCTATCCAACACTTGACTCAGATGCCTGAGCATCTTCAGGGTGTGCAGCCAAGCACATGTATTGCCTCCAGGCATTTGCAAAATGGTTGATGTGCGTGTGTGTGTGTGTGTGTGTGCAATTGCTGGCCATGAAAGAGGTGGTTTAATTTTTTTGAATTTCTGGAAATGCATATCTTAGAATTGTGCTATGGTATTTTTAGGACAGAATAATATTTTTATTGAATTATTAAATTATATACGGGCTACATCTCCAGGCTCTCTATCATTTTAAAATAATATAAAGACAGAAAAAAATAATGCTAAGGCTTTTCCTAATTTCAGTTCACCACATATTCTCATGGCTACTTGATGTAGCTTGATGTTTATTATAAACTCTTTCAACAAGTTAACATCGTAATGTAGCTCACAGAATTCATGTGTCCCAGAAATAACCTTATAAATGGAGTAAGCTATATTTACTATGAGATTTGGAATTGCAGAGTTTTCCAGATCTCCAAAAGTTCAAATTATATTTTTTCTTTCTGCTAAGTTGAAATAACATTTTCTAACACACTATGAATGAGAAACCCTCATGATAAAATAAGGCTATTATATTTGCCTTCAGACTTATTGAATAGATTACTGCTAAACACAGTGAAGGTCAGAACTGACACGAAGGTGTTTTGTTTCATGTGCAATGATACCAAACTCTAGAAGTGTCATTTAATCTGTCACTTTTCAAGATATTGATAATGAATCATTACGCCTGTTTCAGTCGTGGGGAGCAGCAGGTAATAGTGAGGGGGCTAGGAACTCTGTATTATTTTAGTATCTTGAAGGCTGGTTGCTAAGCACTAGCATGAGGGAGAGGATATATTTTGTACCATTCAGAGGAAAAATAAAAAGAATAAAAACTTGTGTATTACAGAAAAGACAGCTGTTGTTTATACAGTCACAATTATTGGAGATAATCTAAAGATATTAAGCTTATCAGAGCTCAAAAAAAAAAAAAAATTGCAAGTTGATAAAAACAACCTCTTTGCAATGTCTTTGCATCCCTCAGCACTTCTATGAATCTGTATCTGGAGTGGGGATGATAGTAGAAATAATGAGGCTAGTTAATTGTTGTTTAAAATATAGTTGCAATGAAGATATAAGCATTAGCTATGATCTGATTATGGTTCATTTCCAGAAAAACTGGACAAGCACTTGTCACGTTCTTGTGCTTGTCACGTTGATACTCTTCAGATATTTACTGATAAGTTTAAAAAACTCAAGACAGAAGAGCCATGAGTGATGCCGGAAAAGTGAATAGGAAACAACAGTACACTATCGCAGCTCAAGAACTAAGATGTATGAAATGAAATTATGTGGTAACAGGCTTCAAGCAAATAGAATTATTATGTGCACTAGTTATAATTAAGTTATACAGATTCTGCAACATGGTGCTAGTGATGCCAGAGGCTTTGATGAGTTCAGAAACCAATAAAAGAAATTCAGAAAATAAAATCCTATCAAGACCTATTGAAAACAGAACCTCTGTTTCTGAAGTCAATCAGTCATAGGCTGGAAGGGTATTCTGGAAAATATTACTGTATGGTGGCCCCATATTTACTCATTTTCCCTAGGTTGTCATTGCTAGCAAGCCTCAGTCAGGTTCTAGGGGTAGATGAAGCCTTGGTTTCACACAGCATGGACATTTATATGTTCTCAGGTATACCAAAGGCATGTAATGGGAGAGGATACAGAATACCTAGGTTTATTCTTATCTAGATATTGCTGCACTACAATTATGAGCAGTATGGTTTCTACAGACCTCAGGGTTAATCTTTCACAGTTTCACTGTTTATGTCCCAAATTTTGATTTAAGGAACTCTCGGGAATGTGAACCAGAACACTGAATGCATTATACTTCCCTTATAGGTCCATTACATGGATTATACAATGGATGTTGTACAAGTCTATCTAAAGAAATGCAAATTAAATATAGACTTCTGCTGTTACATCACATTAATACCTTTGCATTATTACTTGAATAGGTGTGAGATAAGTTATTGACAGCCACTAACTACTTCCACAGAAAATGTAGCCTTTGATGTAAGCTAAAGCTCCCGTTGAGAGTCAGGTCTCTCCAGATCTGAGAAGCTGCATGCAAATCTAAAAGCCAAGCAGCAAAGTTCAGTGAATACTAGTCCCTATCACAAATGAGAACATTGGAATTACTGTACATTATAAGCATTATACCATTAACCCATAAGTAACCTCATTAGCTCCTCAGAGGTTGCAGATTTTCCTGTAGTAGGTAGATGTGGGATCATTTGTACTAAGAAATAGATTTCTTCTAATCTCTGAGATTATTTTGTTTTGAAATCTAGAAATGGGAATGTAATATTTACCTATGTAATAGCTAATCTTTCAGAGGAGCCTGCCAATATAAAAGATCTTGTTTGACAATAGTAATTTCACACTGTATATAAAAATAAATAAAGTAAAATAACCCTAAATTTCTCTCTATTTCAAACTAGCTGTTTTTTTTGATTAGCACACAACTCTGGTTCTTCCAGTTACACTAGGAAAGAACAGCCATTCTCATGAAGTACTTGCATTTTTTTTCATTTTTCTGTCTGCTTAACTTATGACCTTTTTAAAGTATATGTCTCTACTCTTTTCAGTGTCTCTTCTGATGAGATTTATTTCATGACCTATGTATTGAGTTGCTAAATCACAGAAAGCATGTAGCAAGTATTTGTAAAAAATAAGCATTCTTGCCTTTTACATCAGTAATTCTGCCCTTTACATCGCTATCTTAGAAGGAGTGTTCCACAAAATTGGATGATTATATTATTATGATTTTGTTACTCCGCTGAGACATTGAGGTATTTGTTCTTTCAAAACAAAGGGGCGACTGCTCCAACTGTGTCATAGTTGTCTTCTTCCTTTGTAAAGTAAGCATGGGAAAGAGAGGTCCTGTTAACAGTATTTTAGTTGTAATAAATACTGTAAAAATATAATGAGGAGCTGAATAGCTAACAAAATACTCAAAATATAAGATCAATGTATAAGAATGTGTATCAATCTTTTTATGCTTTGCTATTTAATAAAACTGTCAACATATAACTAATCAGATTTCAGAAATATAACAGAAGCTATATATAAAGTTTTCCAGCCAATTTTATATTAGTAATAAAAGAAAAACATCACAATCCTATGCGTTCTAAGGCCACTGCAAATAAATAAACAAATAGCCCATCCATTTGGCAAGTGCCTCTCATGGAACTAGTGGTGGTGGTGAGTGAGTGACATAATGCCCTTCCCTCTTGTGAAAAAATTAGTAATAGGTTTTATTGATGTGGACAATGGTTTAACAAAATTCTATGGCAAAGTCACTTATTATTTACAGCATGGGGTACCAGATGTACACCGAATTATCAAGGAGATCCTCCCATTGAAACACAGGGTTCAGCCTGGACCCCCTTGCTTTCCAAATTCCTTCTGAGAGGAGTCTGGGTGCGGCTGGATCCAATCCTTAGTTCCAGACCTGGTCAACAGTTTAAGACTAAGGGATTTTGCGCATCTGTGTCTGTTTTACAAGTTCAAAAAGAGCACGCTATAGTCACTTACTATGAATCTGTTAGCATCTGTCAAGGATCTCTTAACTCAGAAGAGTATCCTTGAGAGGTGTTCCTGCTCAAGGGGAGATCTTGGTGTGCAGCCCACTGCGATGCAAGGAGTGTTCAATGGGCTCTCAGTCTGTCCCCATATTTATGGGATAAGATGATTGACTTATAGTCATTCTTTTATTTCAGATGCCTTTTGGTTGGTGTATGCTCAATTAACCCTTATCTCCCCATCAGAATGCAGCCATCAGGGCTGTTATTGATGGTTATTGTCTGAATGGGAGAAGAGATCAGGAAGGCAACCACCAGCATCAGATAATGTCACTGGTGGTTGACACCTGAATAGGGCTACATGTGAAAGGTCAGGTTGAGCTGGAGAAGGAGCACACCCATCACACTGCCAAATAAGAAATGCTGTTGCTGACAGTTGTGGAACTGTGATGCTTCTCAACTCTCAACATTGTTTGTTTATGACTGCAAACATCCTTCTCTCTATCTCATATAAGATATGGTATTGCTACTCAGTGAAAAGTACTTAAAATTAAATGACATTATACATTTAAGACAAAAAGAGTGATTTGCCAAACAGAATACTCACCAAGCTTTTAGGATGCATATTTTAAAGTCTCTGCTGTGTCCCCACATTTTATGAACAAATTTTTCTGTGTCCTATTTTCTTCATTTGGAAGTTGAGAGTTTGCATTCCTATGAACTGCTCAAATCTATGCGATCTAAGCAACAATGTTGTGTTTTTTTTTTCCCTTTGTCTACACTGGAAGAAAGTGGACGCTCAAATAAATGTTGACTAAAAAAATAATGAAATAATTCCTATAATTCAGGAATCATTAGTTTTCTCATATTTAGGTTTATCCCTTTGCCACAGAAGATCTCCCTTCACAGCTACCATGTAGTCAAGGTGTGTGTCCCATGGGATTAAATAAAGGCCTCACAACTCCCCATTTTGTTTTTCTTTTACTATCAAGGTTTTATTTCAAAATTCCTTCACTTCTCGAAGAACCCTTGCCTATACCTTTAAGTTTGCTCTTGGGTGAGTATCTTTGCTTTTTACATAAAGAGAACAGAATCTGCTCTGCCAACAGGATTTGATTGAAACTGCAGAAAAAGTCCTTTCCTTTAGAGAACTGCAGGGTTTTCTACAGTCCACCTGTTCTGGAAAAACTCAGTTCTGGGCTCAAGTTCTAGAAAACCATAGTTTCTGAAAGTGATATAGTTAGATACAGAGTGGATTCAGTAATATAACATCTCGGAGGAATATCTTAGACCTTTACAATTGATATCTGCAGAGCATTGCTCTGGTTGCATCTCCAAATCTCTGGGCACCTGCTTTCAGGACAGCTTGTTCAGCACCTAACAGTATATACTTGTGAAAAACAGCCACAGACTTTCCCTCTAAAATGACCCTGAGAGGTACCTGTTCTACTTTAATGTGGCTACGCTTTCAGTGCTAAAGAAACAGAATGCCCAGACAGTGCAAATCAAAAGAGAAGAGCCTTTGACCAAGGCTCTGAGGAACATCAGTAACTGTGCTGTTATTTTAAACTCATCTTCCTCAGTCTTGATGCATACTGACCCTGACTACCTGGGCAGGTAAGCTGGTGGGTGTTGTTGCTAGAGTGCCCTTCACTATTGACACAAACATACTGGCTGCTCATGCTTACATCATATACATTTGCAAAGGTCTTTCCATACAGACCTACAGAATTTACTGAATTCTATTTATAGTGTTAATCGATAATGAAACTGTTTTTTGGAAAGATGGATTTGGTGTCTATTGACAAGGAAGGACTCCAGACCCAGGGAAGAGGAGCCTCTCTGTAGAGGCTGCAATATGTTGGGAGGATGTAGCAAACAGCTTGATCTTCCCCATGGATATTCTCGGATGACAGCTTCCTTGCCTGGAAAGTGCACAAGTCTCTGGCAGGTCTGTGCTCCAGAGTACACAGAGCAGGCAGATCATCCATACATGCTACCCTGTGAAGCTCTTTCCTGTGCCCATACAAGTTCCAGTAATGTTAGAATGCAGCTGATATTTGTGCGGATTTCTCATTACTTTAGGGGGACCTAAACATGTTTAGTGAGCTGGAAACACACTATACATTTCCCTGTGGTGGGACTAGGAGTTCATACCTGTCCCCATTGCACCTGCCTGCATTTGGAAAGAAACTGAAATCTCATATGTACAGAAAATGAGAAGTGTCATAGGGGAGCTATATGCTTATAGACACATAATGATGCACAGGATTGTTACTGAAATCTAAGAAATGCCATATTAATTCTACTGAAATGTATCATGCATCTACCGATGCATATAGATATCAGTGGGAAAAAAAAAAAAAATCACATATTGATTACCCTGTCAACAGATAACAAGAAAAGTTCTTAGTTAATACCATGCATTGAAAATAAAAGCAGTGCAGATGAACTAAGTATTATTAATAAAGTTATAAGTCTATTTTCTCTCTTGCTTTCGCTTTTGATGATTACTCATAGTGGTTCACTGTGTATCATTCTTTTTTCATCTAAAATGAATATAAACTTCAAGCTATTTTTAAAATCTAAAATCTAGCCTGAAAATTTGTTCACTGGGCCCCTCAATTTCTTAGCTAAAGAAGAATATATAGAGTTATGTATTCTTTGAATTCTCCCTATTCAAAGCAGATAGAGGAAATTCACACTAGCCCTTCACTGAACTGTTATGGCCATGGTGGCTTAGCACTGCAAGCTAGAGCATTGCTCTGGGAGGTGATAAAGACTCTGCCCCTTCTGTCTCTTCTCTCTTTTCCGGTCTGCAACGAATGGGAGTGTGAGGTTAGTAGATACAGTAGTGCTTGTTTTCTTTCCTAAACCCCAAGTCTGAAATCCAGGCAAAGTGCACAGGAATGACGCAAAGCAATATTTTTAGTTTTAGTCCAATTCACAGTGCTGATGTTTATAGCTTCACTCTTGTCAGTTATTCCAAAGAATTTAATAAGAAGTATTATAAAACAGGGCAAAAAAAGTAGTACTGTTAGTACCCTGAAACACTCTTGCGAGTTTTGTTGTCTTTATGAGTTAATATTTTAGAATTTTCTCAACATATATTCACTAAGCACTTATTACCTCTGAATCACTCTTTAATGCTATTGGAATTCTTCATATTAGGCTGGTATTATGGTTAACGTTTCAAAACTGTAGTTACCCGTGAAGGCTGGTACAATTCTTTTCATATATTTATTGCCCAACAGTATATGAAGCAGTTTCTTTCTGCTTGTGAATCTGTAATGAATATTAAACCATCTCATCTTCTCATAATAGTATAATGGGTCCTGTAATGACAGATTCTGTGCAGGAAGTAGATGCTAGTGTTTACCTAGATGTAATTTACCATGATGACTGGTGGTGAGTAGGGATTTTTTTTCCTGCAAACACAATACAGCCTATATGAAAATGTCTGCAAAATATTCTGTTGCTGTTGTGGCTTTTCAGGTCAATATGGCTAGTCTCTATAAGGAAAGGAACTTATGCATTTAAGAAAATGACTTATTTAAAGATAAGTTTGCCAAATATGTGAAATGTGGCAATCCGCCAAAACATGTTTTTTCCATACTTCTTTTCATTTTCTGAGATCATTTATAACTTTAATAACATTGTCTCAAGGATTTCTGGTTTGAATTTGTAGCTCTCATTCCTTGCACTCAGCCTTTCTCTGGTCTTTAAATGTACTCCAAATCTATTTTCACTAGTAATTGACAACAAGGACATACCATTCTTTCATCATAAGCTTGTTCTACTTCTTGTAGTACTCCATCTCAGAATACTGTTTCTTGTTCTCAGATTCTTACCAATATTTGTTTTTTGCTATGCTTCTTGCTTTTTGAAACCATGAAATCAAATGTTAATGCAATCAATACATAAAGCTATAAAAAACTATGGTGATTGTGTCAGTATAACGTGAACACTTTTTCCATTCCTTTTCCAGTGTTCTGGACTGCATAAACAAATGCAGAAGCCATCTCCAGAGGCAACCTTTTTCTTTGTTTTTCTTAAATTGGACCAATGGCTCCAGTGACAAAAGCAAGACAAAACAAAACAGAGAATATACAGATCTTTTGTCTCTCCTTATTTTGATCAATGAGAAAGTATTACATCTTAGCTAAAAGGGTTGTTCTAAATTTAAATCTATTGCTATTGTAACATGTCTAGTCTCTCTTCCTATTTTTATGGTTTATCATGGAGTGACAGTGGTTTAAACCTTAAAAAAAAAAACTAATGTGAATAGTGATTATTGGCATATATGGTCTGACTGCTTGCATAAGACTGCCCTTAAAATTTCCTTTCCAAGGTCATTTAGACCAAACATGAACCCCCAAAACATTTGCAAATGTATCTGTGTATACGTTTAGCTGACTTTTTTTCCTTTTGGAAAGATAATGCTTTGTTGCTTCCTAAGCTCTTCCTTTAGGGACTCTTCTTAAAATCATTTTCTTTTTTCTCTTACTAAATTCATCCTGCAGCTTTTCTTCTGTTTCCTGAAAATGCCTTTCCCTCCTTGGCATTTAGACACTTCAAATATTTATAGATTGTTACCATGTCCCTCTTTAGTCATTTTTTTAGATAAACTATGCATATTTAGCACTTGCAATCAATCCTCACACATCAATCACTCCGGAAGTCTAATAATTTTTGCAGCTTTCTTCTGATCTTGCTCCAATATGTGAATATCTTCCCGATAATAAGATGCCTAAAATTAAATACAATGGGTCATGTCTGCAGCTCATGTAAATCAGCATAGCTCAGCTGGAGCCAAAGGGACTGTGTTCATTCATGCTAGCTGAAGTTGGAGAGCAACATTTCTAGTACAAAAATTTCATAATTGTGTATAGGTGATGAGCCTGAATTCATACGTTACTGAGATTTATCTAGTAAAGCCTCTTTGAGCTATTTCCTATCATTGAGATATATTTTTGAATGCTAATCTTTCGGATTGCTTCCTGTAAAAAACTTAAAGTATCCTACATTTTCATATTTTTATCATCGTTTTGAGGAGCTCCCTCAACACCCCTCAGACAGCTCCATCTCATCCTCAGTGCAGTCACATGTCCCTGTCCACTGGGGTTTTTGGAGGTTTCTTCTCTCAGACTATGGTCATGCAGAACTGATGCAGGAGTGGCTGTAGGACAGATTTATCTCACTTAATGAGGAATAAGCTACAGAGGTTGAAACCTTCCGAAAATATATCTACCATGTCCAAAGGAAGCTTATATTTCACTGTGCAATAGCTGATATATATTTGACATCTTCCAACTTCTTTGTCACTCTCCTAGACACATCAAGCAGCCTGTCCCTCAGCATGTCAAATCCCAAATCGGATTGGTTTGTCATTCTAGTTGAACAAATTTCAAGTAAACCTATGTTTAGGAAAAATAAGCTTGTTTTTAAACAAACAAACAAACAAACAAACAAACAAACAAACAAACATTATTTTTTTCAAACTATCTGTGAGTAAAATGCAGAAGAAGGAGCCCTACTTCGCTTCCTGATAGCTCTAGGCCCTCTACATTGTCAATGGGGACGCATAAAGGATGATTTAGTACAGCATTTAGATCAGATGTTTTAATAGCTCTTTTCTCATAGACTATATAAGTAGCCTATAGAATATAGACACCTAAAATTATAATCCTCAAGCACACAATATAGGTATCATTTCTTACATAGATATAGAGAAAAAGAATTGATTAGTATTGAAAACAAATAAAAATAGAATCAATAAATATCATAAAATATTCTATCACTATTGGGAGCAAAATATTTGCCTTCCATTATAAATATTGAAAGAGAAAAAAAAAAAGTTCTGTAACTAAATTTCACAAGATTATTTTCCTGTGTCAGAATAGAGATGCCTTCACTCCCATTATTGAAGAATACTATGTTACTATTGTCAATTCTATCCTGAACTGACAATATTTGGAAAAAAAAACGACTACTGGATTGTGGTTAAGGTCTCAATAATATTGAATTGATATTTCTATTTTTTAATTTGCTAACATGTGTTGCCAATGGCAATGCTTTAGAGAAATCTGCCTTCCTGCAAATATATTGTGGCCAAGGTTAAATTTGCTTTCAAATCAAGATATCATCTTCCCCAGAGAACATTCTGCTTAGACTGTGGCACTATATTTACTTGAAAAAGATCAGTAACCAAGCGAATTTGTAATTTTCAATCACAAAAAAAAAAAAAAAAAAAANTTTTTTCCTCTTTTTTTTTTTTTTTGCTATTTATTCACTTTTTTTTTTAGTGACCTTTTCATTGTAAATGAATATTTCTTAATTTCTTCCAGAACTATTTAGTATGACTTGTATAACTACAAATCGCACAGGGAAGAGTAAACCAAATGCCATTTGAGCTGTAAGCCATATGTCAGAATGACTTTGCATAAGATACCAAGGGAGTCACATAACAGCATGGGAGTCACTGATGATCGTATTTGTTCAAGTAATTATGGTCATAAAATCGTGATAAAAGGAATTCTTTTTGTTATAAAAATATATACAAGAAGAAAATCACTTTACGAGATGTATGTATTAGTAATGAGTTTCACTATAAAGATTTATATATCCAGGCATTAGCAAATCTGCTGTTTAACTGTCTCTCTGTGCCAATCAGCATATGAGCCCTATTCACATGGATTAGACTTTCTGATATCATGCAGGTCACTAAGAAAAACTGACAACTGATTACAAATTACATGGCAACAGGAATTTGGCATAGAAAACATCTACAAATTAGGTCAACTGCTCTATTTGTCAATGAAGGTCAATCCCCCACAGGGCCTTCTTGAGAAGTGTGTGCAGCACCTCTCTAATTACTTCTCAGGGTTAAATTTCTTCCACCAAACATCGGGGCTTATGCCACAACACCATGGTGGTTTAAAGCTAAAACTGCTTTTTCATATTCCTTTGAAGGCAAAATCATGGTTTCACTATGAGGTTGGTAGATGAGACATAAAGTGACGGATCCTTATGAATCTGGGATTCACTAAAGCTAGTTCATCACCTTTTCTATGTAGAGTGACCACTTTCACCAGTGCCTCAGACTCGCATCCATAGAGGGGAATGCTGAAACCCTTTGGGAGTGGCCTGTGCTGTTGTCCAACACTCGTTACACACTCTCTGTCTTCTTCTGCACATTCACTCAAAAAGGCTATTTCTTTTATTCTCTTTTCTCTAGGCTATTACAGACCTTAAATTTTGGTTCCACTGTTTTGCAAGGAATTCAGTGAAGGAGATTGAAAACTACAGTTTACAAGGAACAGGTATTAACTACCAGGTTAATATTAAATTTCTTCTTTCTTTTTTCTTTAAAGCTGTATTGATTTTCTGGAATCCTTCTAGATTTTACCTCCAAAGTAAATCCATACACTGCAAATTGTTCCAGAAAAACAGCAGCCGATGCAGCTATTGAGGGTAAAACAGTAGCTTTAGGGACTTCCCTTACGTGTAGACATCAGTAGTTCCAATTTCATATAACTATAGCAAGAACTGAGCTTTGGCTCCTGAAGCTGTGGGGCCACGATGAGAGTGGGTTTCTATTGCCATCAGAATGCACAGAGAAAGGAGAAAACTGAAATGGGAAGAAAGGGGTGAAACACATGAGAGGGTCTGCTCCCCTCTCCAGTTGCCCTTTTGCTTGTACTTAAACCTGTTACTGTTTTCTAGGCCATCATAAAGTGTCTTTTAGTCTCTTTGGCCTCCAAGCAAAATTGGCAGTGAATCCATAGCAGCTACCGTCACTGCCCTGAACAGACCGTGCAGCACCTGCCTGTAAAGATCTTCAAGAGACCAAGTGACAACAAAATGGCTGGTGAAATGCAAAATATTTCTCATGGAGGAAAGCAAATGCAGAAATGCATATATAATGACAATCTCCAAATTAATTATGAATATTCAGAAAAAGAATTGCCGAGTAGTTGTGATAGTCGTATGGAAAGAACGTAATGCCTGGTAAACTCTGAAAGGCAAAATGTAATATTATAAGTTCTTAGGGAAGGAAGCTGGAGCAAAAGAGAAAACGTCAGTAAGGCAGCCTATAAATTACTAGGACACCTACCTTTTTTAGTAATATGGTGCATTCTAATAACCTTATCTCAAAAGAGTTAGGCAGAAGGAGAAAAAGCAGGAAGGACTGTGACAAGGATGAGCAATAGCATGGAACAGCTTTAGCTTTAAGGGAGATTAAATAGACAATATTTCAAATTTGGAAAAGCTTTGTCTGTAGGCTGCAGAAGTATATAAAATAAGGAACGGTGATCATTCATTCGCTCTCAGAATAAAAGAACTAGAAGGTTCATCTCCAAATCATATGATTTTTTCAAGCAGCAGGTATAAAACAAAGTAAAGTATTTTTTAATTATGCTCATAATTAAAATGTAGAAATTATTACCACAGGATTTTATGAAGGACAAGAGTATAAATGGATTTAGACACATTTATAGAAAAAAAATCATTCAGTGGTTGTTAAACATAAAAATTGAAACCCTGCATGATTTACAAAATCCTTAAACTGCTAGTTGTCAGCTATTAATAGAATATAAACTTGACCTGTTCTTATATTATTTTCTTAAGCATCCCTTACTGTCCACTAGCAGAGACAGGACACTGAAGCAGATCTCACATTCAACCCCTTTCAGATGTTCTTTTCTCCTAAGCATAATAGAGCCTACTCTCTTCCTATTTTGGGGAGTCAAATGGCTATATGACTGACAAATTCTTGTATTTTGGCAAATGTCGCCCACAGAGCTTCTGAAAGCAACTGTTCCTGTGTTCAGAATCAATCTGTGTGTGGAGAGGCAGAGGCTGAGCATGAGCAGCAGCAGTGCATGAGCCTCCATGGGATCTGTCCACCTGCTCCCATTGCAACCTTGGTCTTGTAGGTTCATGGAAGGAACTGAGGCCACTCTTTTTCTTGCTTAGCTTCTGCAGTCACCTGCAGAAACCTGCAGTCACCTGCAGAAACCTGCCAGAAGCACAGATTTATTTCTTATGAAACACTAGTTATAAGATGGAAATTAATATTTGTCATTCTGTTGAGCTTTTGGATATTTTGGTCTAAAAAAAATAACAGGAAAATATTCTGAATAGAGGCTCTGAAAAGAGGAAAAATATCAAGATTTACATATAAAACATGTTAGAATTTCCAAATGCAATTAAGTTAGTAGTAAATTCTTTTTTTATTATTTTAAATACAGTCATAACTTCAGCAGCCTTTTAGTTTACAATTTACAATAACATGTTTCCATAGCAGTACTGGACAAGAGCTTCTTAGATTCTTCTTTTTCTTCTTAATTAGTTTTTCATTATCTGAACAAGAGCCTTCAATGAAGCATTTCTGCCAAGATTGTTTTGTCTGAAACTAAGCATAAGAGTTTGAGTCTAGAGGTGTGACTGTCTATGAAGCTTTATCTTTCCCACTCACTGGTGGTTTCTTCATAATCTAAGGACCAGGAGCACTAGGGAGCTCCTCTAGGAAACCAAATATGCTCTGGTTCCTGCAGAAGTCATGACAAGAGTGCAGAACAAATGTACTTGGCAATTTGCTGACAGAACGTAGATTTTCCAGATAGACATTTTTGAGAATTAGTTTTTTATTCTTGTTATAATTTAAGTAGGATGCATTCCTAGACTAAAAGAGCTTCCTCCTCTATGCTGTTTCAGTGGGATTTCTTTCGATATCACAATTTGATATCGATTCGATAGCACAAACAACACTCACAACAGTTAGCGTCCATCTTATAAAAATTTAGAAAGTAACAATGCTTTTTCTTTTTTTTCCAGAAGTATTTCTGGGTGGAAAAGCATTGCCTTTTAGTATATTAATTTTTTCATTATTATTGGAAAGCAAAATTTCAGAATCACCCTTTAGGGATTTTTATTTGTTTGCATTCAGATCCTGTGAAAATAATGCCCAACTTCTCTATTTCTTTCTTTTAGCCTTTGGGAAAAGGGAACCTTGAGGAAAAGAGGAAGTAGCAGTTTATAAAAATGTCATGTTTCACTTTGGTAAGAGCATTTTCTCTTTTATATGTTCATTTCACTTCAAAGCAAGACCATTCTACTTCATCCAAAAAAAAAAAAAAAAAAAAAAGGGATTTTAGCACTCTATTGTTTTAGCACAGTTAAGTTGGAAGGCAGTAAGAGGTGAGAGGGAGTCATTTGTTTTACATTTAGTTCTATAAAATACCCAACAGGGAAATTTTCTTGTTTCCTTGCAAAAATGCCCATGAGTAAAATTCCATTTTTTTCTGACTAGTTTTCTGATTAGCTTTTTGCAACTCTGTCCTGTGTCAGACAATTGGCAAGAAAATGAAGATCAGGCTTTTTTTTTTGTTCATATTCATGAAAATTTCATCTTTATCACCATCCCATTGGTTATGTCTCCTAGATTTGCTATGAGGAAAGCTGCATGACTGCTGAGCTTATCTTCAGGCACCAGTCCTGTGGTGCTCTGTACTGTGCAAGGCTGAAGTTAATCTGTTGTTTAACTCTTTTCCTATGGGAATCTTGAGCACTGCAGCAGCTTAGCTCCAGCTCTGCAGAGCTCTGACGCTCTGTGCGTCATGAGCTGCTGTGTATCTGCACCACTTCGCCTTCACATAGTTTCCTCCGAGCCCCCTTGAACCTTTGCCACAAAGGAGTTTTGCACCAGGAGATTCTTTATGGTTCAGGAATAAAATAAAGAATATAATTCTAGGAATCACTATCTATCTCTTCTTCTAGAAAGAAATATAAAGCAAAACAAAACCCTGTTTAGAGAAAGCTTTCAGTGGATGTTCTGCTAGAGTTGCCTCATGCAGTTCTCACTACACTGTGAAGCAGAATTAATGCCATATTGTTCCTTTAAGCAGCATAACTACTTTACTTTTAGAAAGAATCCCTGAAAGTGATAGATTAGATTGACTTATTCTTTAATCAGGACTGATTAGCTATTGTGTGCTAGTCCTTACTTTGCGTCCTGTCTATTTACCAAAATTAGGGTCTTAGAGTAAATGACCTTTTCTTTAGGAAACCTGTATTTTATTGCTGTGAACCACCATGCTGGACCATAGCAAAGCTGTCATGCAAACCTTTCTGCACATAAGTGGTATTTATTTTATCACCACTGACATTAAGTTCAATTAAATAAATATGTGGGTTTTTTTTCTAATTCTAGCAATAGAAACAGAAATATGAGTTGTATACTTAAGAGGCTTTCGTATATTTAAACACCAAAACAATTTTTTTTGGTATTCATCCACAAAATATTTTCTAAAATAAAATTCCTCAAGTCTTAATGCTGCTGAAGTGGATAGCAAAGCTGACATTTCACTGAGTGGTTTAGAGATCTTTTTTTTTCTGTAAATGTAAGCAGATATTATCTCATTATTTAAAAAAAGTAGTAGGTACTGGAAGTGTGGAAGTGTTGGGTTTGCTATGACTGTTACTTTAACACATTCTGTGATTAATTCATTAATGCGTGAGCCCTGAAAAGTGAATATGACACTTCATTGCAGCAGTCTGAGAAAATCCTGATAATACTTTAATCTACAATATTTTCAGCAAAGTGCTTGAAGTTTTCAGAAAAAAAAAAAAAAAAAGTTTTACTGATGGAGTTATCTTTAAAAAAAATATCACATGAAAAGTTCTGCCTCATAGCACATGTCACTGCAGTACAAAATTCAATATTTTGGTCAATAACTTGCCAGCAACATAAAAGTCTTCCACACCAGGTCAGATCTAATCCAGTCTCCTATGTGAAAGCAACCTGATCAGGATGTGAAAGGAAAGCATTTAAGAAGAGGGACACAACATTGACACTTCCCCAAGCTTCTAGTACTGACCAGTTTAAACAATCTGGGAGTCAAGACAATCATCTTTAATATTCTTCCTTAAAAATACCAAGCAGTAGAAAAGTGATGAAGACTATGTAGTGATAACTTTTTGAAATAAGATGAATCTTAAGATATCATGATCAATTTTGTGATGCAGCAGTGTTCCATTTAGCACTGGGCATTTTTCATGTGTGGTTATGTGATACTGTTATTCTTCACATCAAAAATGAAAATTGTTTTGTTTTCACCAATTAGCTGGGCAATGAATTGTGAATTGTACGGCTATTGACCCAGGTAGCATAAAATGCCCTTCCACTAAAAAGCAATTTGGAGTTTTTTTTCCCACCTCACATTCTGCCTGCATATCTCTGCTATTGAAACCATTATCCCTGTGTGTACTGCAAAGCTAGTCTTCTACAAATCTGGAAGTTCTCAAGGAACAGTGAAATCCCCCAGGAGAAATATAAAAGTCACTGTAGTTACAATGGTTTTGGCAGTGTTTCACAGATTCCGTAACATCAGCTGGTTGTGTGCGCGGAAAGCTATGAGGTCCGGTGTCATTGGGGAGCCATATAGCATAGCAATGACTTCTGAAGAATCCCACTGGGCTGGCTGTTAGTTGCCTAGCAAAATACTACTACTATTGAACAGCACCTAAGGGTATCCTCCTGCATTAAAATGCTGGAAGCAAAGAAGTGAAGGATTGTATTCTGGTTTATATACTGAAGAAATAATTATAGTATTTGTGTAGTTAGCTCTAACAGATGAAATCTGTATAAAAAAGGGGGAAAAAAAAAAGTGCTAATGATAGGTAAATAAGAAGAGTATGGCAAGTACTGAACTGAGGCTCTAATTGATTAGCTGATTGCTGAACATCAAACCCCTATGATATATCTGTTGGCAGTGCTGAAAGATAACATATAGTTTAAAATTCCCCATCACAAAACCACTACTCTGTGCAACTCCAGTGTAAAATGCTTTGAAAGAAAAGTACATGCTGTAGTGTGGATTCTATTGCACTGATAATAGACTGCCTTTCAGTGGTATCAGATTTATAAATAGAAGATCCTCAGAATATAGAGATGTGAATGCAGTTGTTTGACGTAATAAAGCTCAAACTAGGCTCCAGTATTTTAATAAGAAATCATTAGACCAAATTGCTTTGGGTGAAATCTTTCTCCATTGAAGTTAGCAGCACCATTTCCCTGAATTCAAACAAACAAAGAAAATGACATCTGCAAGACACTTATTACAGAATCACAGTCACAGAATAGTTGGGGTTGGTAATGACCTCTGGAGACCATCTGGTCCTATCCCTCTGCTCAAGCAGGGTCTCCTAGAGCTTGTTGTCCTGGATCTTGTGCAGTCCAGTTTTGAATTTTTTCAAGGACTGAGACTCCAATAACCTTTCTGGGAAGCCAGGTCCAGTGTTCAGCTCACAGTGAAGAAATGTTTTCTTGTGTCCATGTGGAATTTCCTGCATTCCAGTGCGTACCCATCGCTTCTTGTCCTGTCATGGGGCACCACTGCAAAAAGTTTCTTCCTCTCCTCTTTATCCCATCAAATATTTTTTAGTATTTCCTTCCAGCAGCTCAGTGCAGGACTCCAGTATGCCTGTATGGGAAGAGCTTCAGGAAGGCTCTGAGCAGCAACAACAGTGCCTTCAGGTAGGGGAGGTGGCTGAAACAATCTCTCACCCAAGTTCCCACTCAAGGATACTCATGAATACACAAATTAATGGGCAGTCCTGAGCTAGCTGATTTGCTGCATAGCAGCTCCTGTCAGCAGGAAGGAAATGCTGGCCATCGCCCTGCTCCCTGGGGCCATCTACATCTGCAACCCTGCTAATCCTTACAGGGGGGTCCTGCACCAGAGCTATGGGGATGAAACACAAAGGGTGGCTGGGACCAAGCCATAGCAGGGGGAGACCCAAGATGCCAGTGACACTGGGAAAGTGTCAGTGACACTGTGTGCTCATAGCAGGGGGAGATGCCAGTGACAGTGTGTGCTCAGATATAGGTCTGTGCTGCAACCCTGCAAGTGAAGGAGAAAA
The DNA here is from genome assembly GCA_013398735.1 of Nothocercus julius. NCBI lineage: Eukaryota > Metazoa > Chordata > Aves > Tinamiformes > Tinamidae > Nothocercus > Nothocercus julius. Next base: position 3,186,119 of record VZSV01000083.1, on the reverse strand, counting down.
GACTCAAAGCTGCACCAAGGACCATCAGGTGGGGGATATGCCCCACAGAGGCAGTGCTGGGAGTGGAGATAAGCTCCCACTGAGCAGGAGAGCATTAATCCAGGACTGGGGAGATATTCCAAGACAGGAAACTTGATAGGGCTCCTTCCATCTGTGGGGCAAAATCTACCCCCATCCACTCCTTCTGCCAAAAGTTCAGGTGTTTGGAATTTCTGTTAAGGTATCACTTGGGACACCCAAAGCAATCTCAAGGGATCTCCCACAGCCTCAGAGAAACTGAGGTCAGTGTTCAGAATATCTGTGCACAAGGTCTTGGATTAAACCTCATTGACAAGTTCCAGCTCCAGAGGAGGTGCCTGGCACTCTGCTGGCCTTTCACTTCATCCTTTCAGTGTAAAGTAGAAAAGGAAAGTAGACAAAGGGAAAATCAGCCTACAAAAGTCTTGCTGGAAATTTAGTGTTTCTGATCATGTGGGCAGGTGAGAGCTCTTGTGTCTTGGAGCTCTAAGACACTCTTAGAGCTGTGAGTGGGTAAAAGCAGAAGGCAGCAGTGACCAGGAGTACCAAGGTGCATTCAGAGCACAAAACTCTTTGAGACATGAAATCTCTAGAGAATGTGAGGAGAGATCCTTTGATTCTCAGCTGCTTGCTGGGTCTGCACAAGGCTTCGCTTTCCTGACCCCTCAGCATTAGCTGTCCTGAACACACTTCTGCATGCCTAGACAGTGTCTCTATATTCCTTCCAAGTCACATATCCCTCCTTCCTTTTCTTGTACGCTTCCTTTTCATGTTTGAGTTTTGTCAGGCGCTCCTTGTTATTAAGCTTCACTAATGGCTAAAATTAAGGAATTTATTTTAATTAAATGGAAATCTAAATCTATCTCACAAACATAACATAAAAAGAGACTATTGATTTTTACCTCATTGGCAAAATGGCTATAGCTATTGATATAATTAAAACTAAGAACCAAATTGTCCTTGTCAGCCCCTTTTTATTCTCCAGCAGTACTAACTTATGACATTTTTTATCATACATTGGAAAAGGTGATTTTAAGAACATAAAGATCATGTTCTCAAAAATGAACAAGTCAAATATCCAGCCTGTACTGCGGCAAACTGAAAATTCCTGGAATGCTGCAATGAGTAATACTCATGAAAAGTGTTTTGCCCAGTGGTTTCAGCCCTTGTCTAGAACTTGCTGATATGTCTATTTCCTTTGCTTAGTGAGTTGACCCAGTGCTGACTGGACCTTCTCTAACTACTATACACATTGTTTATCTTATGAATTCTAATTGATAGAATGTTGCCTTTGCACTGTTCCTGAATGTGTCTGAGTACTAATTAAGACCTTGAAGAGTTTAATCTTTATCAAGGTAGAGAACAATAGGCTATCAACACGGATCTTCAGGCAGAATAGATTTCTTGTGAACAAGTGGAAAAATTAAACAGATGTCAGGATTTGAGGGTAGTGAAGCATTTTAGTTATGTGTACTTCTGCTCAGAAAGGATCTGAACTGTCCAGAAGTCCTTGGAACTAATGAGAGGTTTGAATGCAGATGGTGAAGAAAACCAGAAGAGAAACTTCTTTCTTTATTTCTAATGAACAACAGGGAACTGGTCAAGAACATTAGAGTAAAAAAGTCATAATGATTCCAAAAGGCCATGAAATAATAGAGTTCATGATCCCTATCATAGGATGAGGTAACAACAGTAAAATAAAAGCATCATGTTTTAGGAAAGGAGACTCAATAAATTCAAAATTGTTTTGTAACACCTCATGAGAGTTAAAAAATAATCCGATAGTTTCTTAAGGGGATAATATTAAGGACATAAATGTACACTATTTCCTGTGAAAGAAATACAGAAAATGTAAGTATGCACCAATATGACTAAATTATGTTCTGTATCAAAATAATAAGCAACAGTGATGAAAATTCAAGCCAAAGTCTCTAAGTAGAAAAGAACAGGTTAAGTAATGCTTAGTAATAAATTAGATATTTTCAATTAGCTATGATGCTTGAGCAATTACCTGATGAATCATCAGAGATGCTAGAAGTCACCTCTGAAAACTTGATGATGATGGCTGAGGATCAAGAACAAATGTGGTACTGATCTGTGAAAGGAATGAAAAAGAGTTTTAGGAAATTAGACTAGTCAGATGAACTGTAGTTCCTGGAAAAAAACACTACAACAAATAATCAGACTATTTGCAATCATATAAAAGAAAGCAAGGAAATTAGTAACAGCCAACATGGATTTATCAAGGCAAATTTATCAAAACAATCTAATTTCCTTCTGTGAGAGAATCATAGAGCTGCTGTATAGAAAAGAAGCAGCAGATGTCACATAAAGTTTTTCCAGTGCCTTATGATATACCCATAATTAAGCCAGGCAAGTCCATTACAAAAGTATCAGAAAGCAGGCACAAAATACATAACTAATTTCACTGAAAAACTTTTTGTCAATAGTTCACTGTCAAATTATAACAATTTGACAAAAGTTGTTTGCAGGGGTTCTGTCTGTCATATTTTCTTTCACGATCAGGAAGAAGAAATAGACATCGTGCTTACTAAATCTGCAGGTAGAACCATAGGATTCTCCAATTCTTTTCCATATGACATTACATGTCTTTACCCACATGCTCATCTTGTGTTAAAAGAAAATAGCTTCCTATAAAAAATAAAAATGCAAATAAGAATACTCAGGACTTGACTCTAAGGAATATGCAGTGGTCACAAATGCAGAGTGTATCTTTTGGAATATCTTCTCCATACTCATTCTTTCATATCTTTCATTATAAATTGTATTCCTTAAATAAGGAGTCCAAATAAATAAAATAAATAGGAATAAGATTGAATAATCCGAGCCTTTTTGAAAGGTATTGAACAGGTTGAACTCTCAGTGGGTCTTGATGGTCTGCAATCCCCCAGAAGACTTAGTGATAGTTTCTTTTTAATCTTCTTTATCCCACACAATCTGACTAGACTTGTGGATAACATCATACATTTTCTTTCCTGCCTGAACAAACATTAATCTTGAGAAGGAAAAAAAAAAAAAAAAAAAAAAAAAAAAAAAAAAAAAAAAAAAAANTTTAGAATAATATTCATAACTTTGGTTAGTAGCATTCATAATTTCAAAAGTTGTTCTTCAATAGTATCTTCATTATCTACTGAAGAGTCACTGTTCCTATAAATATTGTTCAAATTGCTTAGAAGGAGATAAAACATACAAGAATTCCAGCAAAAGCTCTTTAATTTGGAAAGGAAATTTCACTTTTGGAAACCAATTAACATTTTATTTTTGTATTATTTTTCTACTTTACAGCTTGCTATGTTTGCCCTGCTTGCCAATAGGTGGCACTGACAATTTCTATATTAACTGAATGGTAGTTGAGGTATTGGATACCTGATGTATCTCACCATTTCATTTAGGTTTTGACCTAAATTGTATGTTTAAATATACTCTCTAAAACAAAAGAGGATTTTTGCATTACAAATGGGTATTGTAAATCCCTCAAGAAATAGATATAAGTGCACAGAGGAAAACTGACACATTAATAAACTCAAAACAAATGTTTTTTTCTGGGGCGGATCAAATAGTGATGTGGGAAAAATTAACCAAGGCTCAACACTGCAGATTCAGAGCACCTGGCAGGTGCCTTTAACATCTGAAATAAAACAGAAAGAATCATTAACATTAATATAACACGAATATTTTTCATTTTGGTTTTATTTCTTTCTTTTTTTTTTCTTTCAAATCTTGTATTTACAATAGATGAAGTGAACCCAACATATAGCATCCTGTGGTTATTGTTTGACTGACCACTTGTGTCCATGACAGGTGCTTGATCTTTGACTACCCGTGGTTGTTTATTTATCTATGAGTTTAATTTCTCTATTGCCCTACCTCTGCTTTACCTTTGTGGTGGCACTGTCATATGCCTTTTTAAGCACTGAAAGGGTAAAGCACAGAAGAGCTGGCTGAATGAGCTTTCCAGGAAGAAGCAGGTTTCATGAAACTTCCAGGTGTCTTGCTTCAGCAGCTTTGTATGACACAGCTCTTGTGTGAGTAAGTGTGACATGTTGTGCAGATATGTGGTACAGGGGCATTTACTGCATTTTGTGCTGTGCACCAAGCCCCAAATGTACTCTGATCTGTGAGTACACGTAGCAAAACTCACCACCATTCCAAAGGAGATGTAATTTGCAAAGACAGGGAGATGAAGCTGATTATTTAATAACAAACCTTCTAGATCTCAAATTTCATAACTGATTTTTCAGTTCAGTTGAACAAAAAGTTCAGCTGAATTGATCGTTGTGCTCATCAAAGTTTTCAACCTTTTTAGGACTGAAACTAACATATACACAAAAGTAAAGCATTATGAGGAATATCTAGCATTTAAAAGTAGCTTAATACTTTATAGGAATATAGATGTTTCTGCTACATCCAGCTTTGAGAAATGTCTATGATCTGAATATTCTTTTAAGAAGGAAAAGGTCACAGCAATAATGTTACACATCAGTATTATCTGTGAAAGCTAGAAAGTTCTCTACAGACACTCTCAGTGCTGTGAGTATATAATGTATGAAGAAGAATTGAAGCAGTCTGGATGGAGAAAGGGAGGAGGGCAATACAGCAAGGACCAAATGAAATGTATCTAAAGCTGACAGGTGAATATGCATTAACAAATACCGTACAGATCATCTTATTACTGAGATGTTTTCACAAAACGTGCATTTTGCACATGATATACAGAGGAAATGAATTATTGCAAGTCCCAGTAATTTTTATCTGTAAGCATTCTGGCAGTTATTGGCAACAGGAAGGATTCATATGTTTAAGGGCAGATTGAGGCGGTACCAGGTCATAAGTAAAAGATAAATATATTTTAAAATTCACTTTAAATGCAAGGATTCCCAGATTATTGACAATAAAGTGTACACAAAGCAAAAGACTTTATTAGGAGTCAAGAGGATTTTGCTGAAGTTTGATGAAACTTTGGAAAACATAGCCATAACGTACAGAAATGAGTAACAAAGAAAACCCTTGAGTTCATGGTACTTACTGGTAACAAACTTTAAAGTCAGTTCAGCCTCTGATAATGCCCAGCAAACACCGATTAATTAACATTTCTCTTTTCTTCCCTGTTACACTATAGTCCCAGTATCCTGACAGATGATGCTGTCCCCGCTTTTATGCAAGGATACAAAGGTAGGGTCTTTTTTTAGCCCTGGTGAAGATTTCTAGGTCTGGTTATGAGTTTCCATCTTTTCACCTAGCTGCAATGTCTCCAGCTCTACTAGCTCTCGTTTTCTCGTTTTTGTCTCCAGCTCTCATTTTTCACAGAGATCACTTACTTTTCCTCCAGTTCTTTGCAACTTCAGCCTGATACCACAAGGTCATTTCTATATTACAAAATCTTCAGTGAAATAGGATCACTAAAGTGGGTTCTTGCTATTTAAGATACACTTGCTGACAATACATGAACAGTTCCCTTTCCTTCTCCTTTCATTTTTTTTTCACCACTTTGCAACCTGCTGATGTAGTCGTTATATATCCTGGGAAAGACTTCCGGTGTTGTAAATTGGTGGCCTGTTGGGGAAAAAAAAGCCTATGAAAAGAAAATTCTTTGTCCCTTACTTTCGACTTTCCATCTGACCGTAAAAGAGAACACATTGTTCTTTTGGCCTGAGATAGAGCCTATCTTTTCTCATCTATCAATGAAAGGCATCCACCTCCCTTTCCCTTTACCATGCCTTTACTTTCACTTATATTTCACTTTTGGACATTTTCTTACTATTTGTACTATTGAATGTGCATTCCATAATCTGATGTGCATTTATCCTTGCAATTCTCTACTGAATCAGAAAAATTCACTATATGACTACTTTATATACAAAAAAAAAAAAAAAAAAGGAAATACAAAGACATGGTGAGTTGAGACTCATAAAGAAATCATTGATCAGCATTGATCATTGACAGGTAGCACAGCTAGCTTTGATTTTTCCTTGAAAGGTCCTGTAACAATGTTCAAAAGAAGAAAATTAAAAAAAAAATGGAAAATTTTAATTCATTTTACTGAATATTTACTTAAACCAAATACACAGTCTTTGTTGTTGTTATATTTGTGGTAAATTTTTACCCTAGCAGGTAGTTGTCTGAGTTTTAACTGATTCTTCTAAACTTACTTTGTATACGTAGCTAATTAAGAAGTAGAATCTGATTTTTTTTAAAATTCTAGGCTGACTGCTGGAATGTCCTTCCATTGCGTTTCTTCTGTTACTCTTGCAAGTGATTGACATAACAACTTCGATGCTGAAGCATACCAGAAAGTGTTTAACAGAGTAATGACACAGCTATCATCTCCTACAGTGTACTGCAACATGATGTGTAGGCTTGAAAGGACAGAGAAGAAGAGCATGTTTCAAGAGGACAGTAGAAGGAAAAGAGGAAACATTATCATTTTTCTGTGAAAATATTGTATCTCAGAACCATAATGTAGAGCAAGTTACAAATAAACTCAGCTGTTACTGTTGATATTAGAAATCCTGTTGTGCCAAGAAGGGAGTTAATAATATCAGCACAGGTATATTCATGAAGAGAAAGCTTACGTGTAGGAAATGGGTGCTTATGAACACATCCATTATCTGTATAGGTTGTAACAGTAATATTCAACATGTTTGGGAGTGCACTGCATGATGAATTAGACCCAGTTTTATTCACAGAACAGAGCTGTAGCAGAAAAGAAGAAAAGAAAGGTTTGCTGGGTTGCAGGTTGTGGCTTATTGCCTGTGCCCAAAGAATGGCAAAAAGAATGCCTAAGGAACAAAAGCATGTGCAATGTCAAAGCTAAATTGGCCCTCGGAACAATACAATTAGAATAAGATTACTTATTTATCTCAAACACTGCAGGAGCTTAACAAGAGAAATCATCCAGCCTTTGCTAGTCTTAGAACTCGCTACTCTGCCTAACCTCAGAGACTTTTTCTCCTGAGAGCCTGTCTCAGCACACATCTGTGCCATGCCTTATTTTATTAGTAGTCAACTTTCTCTTTTCTAAAGGACTAGTTTGGACCTAGCACTTCATAATCTTTAGTGTGTTTAATGCCACATATCTTGGGAAATGGGAAGTGTCAATCATCCTGATAGGATGCTAATGCAAGAGGATAAAGAGTGAGAATACAAAAGGGATTTGGATATTGTGATGGTCAGTACAATAAAGCATGCAATAAGAAACAATGTCACTTAAAGCTAAAATGCTGTTCTTTATGTATGAGATTCACAGTGGTAAATTTAGGGATGCATCTTCCCTGTGCGGTAAATACGAAGGGTTTAGTAATTGAAAATGGGATTCAGAATTGTAATGTAAATCAGTCAGACACATTGGAAGTGCCAGAATTCAAAGTGCTTCTGAAACTCTGTCTTGAGGAATTCCAGCTTTCATCTTGACATTTACAGAAATAAAATCCTGCAATTCGGTATATAGTTCCTACAGAGATGTTTAGCCTTGCAGAAATTCATGTAGGGTAAAATAACCCCCCAAGGAGTCTAAATAATTAGGATTTTAACTAGCAGGCAAAACGACTAACTAATAGGTACATCCTTTCTCAAAAAATTTTACAGATAATCAGGGATATGATTTCTTGTTTAGCTGAAATATTAAGGTTTGGAACCAGGAATTCTTTTGATACTAGGTGTTTTGTTAAGCTAGCTCCATTCTGAAATTTTAATCATAGTATAACAACAGTAATTGCATAGCAGCTTCACATTAGAACATAACCCATATACTGGAGGATTTTGCAGTCTGCAGAAATTACATTTGGAGTGTGAGATTCATCTCATTCAATTTTAGATCTTTAAAACATGTAAGTCTATCTCTGAGTTGGTCATCCTAGACTCTTCAACAGAGAGAAGCAGGTACTCTCAGAAATGTACCTGACCTGATTTAAATGTCTACTTTGACATAATATAAACTGTGCTCAAGTCCATCATTTTTTTTCCGTTAAGAGTTTGTAATGTTTAGCTGTGATGTAGACATATACATTTGGTTGTAAGAAATCTTATTGATCATTATTTAATAATATTAAGAAAGGCTTTAAAAACAAAGAGACATAAAGAATTAGTTAAGATTTGGTTCATTGGAACTCTCTTCAAGACAATATTTATAGTTCCCACACTGTCAGTCACCTGGCAACGCAAAGCTGTGAGAAAGGAAGTGCATCTGTGAATATGGTTGCTTTGGTAAATGTGAAGCTTTTCTTAACTTGTGTTTCAGACTCTATAGTTACAAAATTTGAAACTCTTATGATAATTTTGTACTGTCTTGGTTGTGAGATGAATCTCAAAAAATGTTCATCTGAGTTCAAAGAAATCTAAATCTAATGTCAATCATGAAATATCTTTGGGATGCTGTCAGTCAGGAAATTTCCTTTGTGTGATGACATCCAAAATTCATACGCAATGGCACAAAGGAGAAGATAAGTGCTTTTTCCTATTACACTGTCACAAGAGCATGGATAATGTCACCTTTTACAAAACAGCCTGATGGAAATTTTTGTTGTAATTGGAATGTCATCTGAAATAATATTTTCTTTCTAACTTTATATATTCTGCAGTGTAGGTGGAGCTATGGACAGAAAGCACTATGTAATCCACATATGTCAGAGAAAAAAGCAGTAGTTATGGACTCCTAGTGTTACGCTGTTTTTTGCTGAACTCATTTAAATAAATTTTCAATAACACATATCCTAAAGCTTTGTCAGAAATGAACAACTGCATTGTTGTTGCCATCAAAATCTAGCTCAGGACTAGAAACACTCATGTTATGACCAGCTGTATGATTTAAACTAGTCTGAGAACTGGCTCTGTATGTTAATCTCCCTCTTCTTGAACGAATTCTTGATTGGAATTTTCCAAAAGAAATGACCTTAGAGACATTCTCATAATCTGATCAAACTCCATAACTGTAGTATCTCAGCTGATATTTTGATTGGCTCAGCACTGATTTTACAGCTCTCCACAGCTGCAGCATAAGATAACACATTTTGCCATCTGATATCAAATTGTCATCAAAGAGGTCACAAATGGAAATGGCTGAAGTCCCTTATAGATAACACTGTACGTTGCCAATAACATTGCTTGTACCCTCTCCAGTATCATTGGCAACTGAATCATTTTGAGACAACATACCAACAAGTTTAAGACTTCAAGCTTGGAGAGTATCTTACAAATGTGCGCCCTGAGTATAGATTCAGTTAAACCAATCTTAGTTCAATCACAAGTTGTTCTGTTGTTGTTGTTGTAAATCTAACCTGCTTTTACATTTGCCTTTATTATTTTGGCTTTTGCATACAAATGATGCAAGCTCAAGACTCCTCTATCAACTGCTGCCTTATGCAGGTGTCATAATTAAATTCTTTTAATGCAACAAGAAACAGTGCAGCAAATACAAGGTTGAAGAGTGTTGGACCCAAGTCACAGCTCTGTTTGACATCATTAATGACAGAAAAAGTTTCTGAGAAACATCCCTGTTCAGGGAAGAATGATGATCTAATGATTAAAGCACTCAAGTATTGGAAGTTCTTTCCCTAGCCTGCAGCGTTCTCATACCCATACCTCTCACACCCAGTATTTTCTAATCCTTAGGCTATGTCATGTGCTGGATAGGAAGGCACTTCACAATTCTTGTTTAATCTGGACTACTGTACAACAGGGAATGCAGGAGCTATAAAATCAGAGAGAAAGACTCAGAATTAGCTGGTCTCAAGAGGGTCCCTTAGCTGGGACACACCTTTTTTTATTACATTGGTTCTGATTTCATGGATTATTTCTGTTTTCATTATACAATTACTTTCTAATACAGAATGCATAAACAGTCTTAGAACAGAGACCAAAATCTCAGGTCATCCCTTTGTTAGATTGTATAAAATAAATCAGAAGAAAACTCCTGCCTTCTTTAATGTTTTTATAGGTTTCTTGGACTGGTTTCCTTGCTGCTCCATCACTGAAAGAGGTTGTATTTATCTATTCATTATGATCTTCTCCTCCTTATAAAGTAGCTACCCTGTAGGTTACTGCACTTTCTAAGTATCTAAAATGTGTAGATTTGTTTTGGCTATATGTATATATTTTCTCCATTCATCACAGAATGGTTAAGGTTGGAAGGGACCTCTAGAGACCAACTAGTCCAACCTCCTGCTCAAGCAGGGACACCTAGAGCACGTGGCACAGGGTCACAGGCAGGCCGGTTTTGAAGATCTCCAGAGAAAGACACTCCACAACCCCTCTGGGCAGAACCTGTTCCAAGGCTTTGTCACCCTCACAGTCAAGATGTTCTTCCTCACATGGAGATGGAACTTCCTCTGTTTCAATTTGTACCCATTACACCTTGTCCTGTCACTGGCCACCACTGAGAAGAGTTTGGCCCCAAACTTAATTCATCTGAAAACAGCTGAGAGGTGAAAAATATATTCATTTTATGTCAGTCTAGGAAGCTGGTATTTTGGTGATTAACTGTAAAGGAAGTTGCAATCATAACCAAAAATGACGTTACTTTAAAAGGAATGTTTGAGACATTGTAAATATTCCTTGTCTCTTCTGCCTGCATTTTTTTTGAGCACTCAGAACGTTAGCATAACTTTCTGTATGGCACATTCACAGCTGAGTTCTCAGCTTACCCTACCTGCTCTTATCACCCTTTCTTTTCTACTGAGAAGTCATACATCTACTTTGAATGCTGCTTGTAGAAACTGAATTTCCTAACAGTCCTCACAAACCTATTTTTTTCCATGATATATCCTCCTTATTGTCTTCACCACTGAATAATATAACATCAACTAATGAGCTCCTATTACTCAGTTGGAAAAATCAACAGTTTACCTCAGTTTTCCATATGTGTTCATAAGGGTCCTTTCTCTTCTTTTTTTTTTTTTGCCCTAGCTATCTCTGCTCAATAAATCTTTTTTCCAGGTTTTCAGGAACATCACAGGCTTCCACAGTATGCTTTATAATTCAGGAAGCTTCAGTAGGATGTGTTCTGCTTTGCTTTACTAAGATGCAATAGCACTTCTGATTGTCATACGATGAAACCTCAACATTCAAGTGCTGATGTTCCTTTTCATAGGAATGGAGAATAGTAGACTTGAATAAGACCTCCCAGGTCAATCAGTCCAGTCTCACTGTCTAGAAAACCACATTATATAGTACCTTTTAAAACAGTTTTTTATCTGTACTTGAATAACTTTGATAATAAAGCTTTACATGTCTTAAACTTGAGCTTTGCAGAAATAGTGCTGCTCTTTCTAGCTGGGTGAGGATTTAGAGAATATTTGCAGCAGCTATGATATAGGAACATCTTTAGAGACTAAAAAAATCAGTACTGTTAATACCAGAGGAAAGTCTTGGGAAAGATTTCCTATTTTTAGCAACTTTTTGTTTGTTTTCTTTCATTCTTTGTAACTTGTGTTTTTCACTATTGGGAGTAAAAGCATGAAATCAAAATTTTTCTAAAATGAATACTGCAGCTTCATTTTTTTGATGGCAATATACAGTACATTCAACAGCTCTTCTACCTGGGCAAAATAGTTGTGGAAAATGGTCAGGTATTTGCAGATGGGCTGCTAAGGCACGAGCAAAAAAAGAAAAAAAAACAAGACCTCACCTCATTTAACTTAGGATGAGGGTCTTCACTCTAACTTCTAGCTTCTGGTAAATATTCTAAGAATAAGTGATTGATCCAAAAGGTTACTGTGCTGCACAGATATCATGCAAATGCAGTAACCTTTCTCATCTGTTTGCAAGCTGAAGGAGATACCTTTTAGTAGGTGAGTCTAATTGCCTTGGAGGTATTAAATAAATTCCCGTGAGAAAGAAAAAATCAGGGGGTGCTAATAATAAACCCAGAGCAAGTTTGCAGATGAGACCAAACTGGGTGGAGTGGCTGACACTCCAGAGGGCTGCGCTGCCATCCAGAGGGACCTACACAGGATGGAGAGTTGGGCAGAGAGGAACCTCATGAGGTTCAACAAGGACAAGGGCAGGGTCCTGCACCTGAGGAGGAATAACCCCAGACACCAGGACAGATTAGGGGCTGACCTGCTGGAAAGCAGCTCTGCAGAGAGGGATTTGGGAATTCTGGTTGACAAAAGTTAGCCATGAGTCAGCAATCTGCCCTTGTGGCTAAGAAGGCCAATGGGATCCTGGCCTGCATCAGGAGGAGTGTTGCCAGCAGGTGGAGGGAGGAGATCCTGCCCCTCTACTCAGCTCTGCTGAGGCCACACCTGGAGTACTGGGTGCAGTTCTGGGCTCCCCAGTGCAAGAGGGATGTGGAGTTTCTAGAGAGGGTTCAGCATAGGGCCACGAAGATGATGAAGGGACTGGAGCATCTATCTTATGAGGAAAGACTAAGAGAGCTGGGCCTGTTTAGCCTGGAGAAGAGAAGATTGAGAGGAGATCTGATCAACATGTACAAGTACCTGAGGGGAGAATGTAGGGAGGATGGGGCCAAACTCTTCTCAGTGTTGGCCAGTGACAGGACAAGGGGTAATGAGTACAAATTGAAACACAGGAAGTTCCATCTTCATGTGAGGAAGAACTTCTTTCCTGTGAGGGTGACAGAGACTTGGAACCAGTTGCCCATAGAGGTTGCGAAGTCTCCTTCTCTGGAGATCCTCAAAACCAGCCTGGATGTGACCCTATGCCACCTGCTCTAGGTGTCCTTGCTTTAGGAGGGTGTTTGGATTAGGTGAACTCTAGAAGTCCCTTCCAACCTCAACCATTCTGTGACTTCGTGTAATATGTGTAATAGTACCTTTGAAAAGGTCCATATAATGAACTGAAAGGGCTCCTTTCCCTTCTCAGGTAATTTCATGATTAAAATACTAGAGAGAAAACTAGTGAGGAAAGTGCTGGATGTGCTGGGAAAGTTGTGTAGCATTTGGTAAGCCATCTGCAAAAAAAGAGGGAAGGAGGTCTTGTAATAATAATAAAAGAAAAGGTAGATGGGACAGAGGAAAAAAGAAAGCCTTTTGTGCTTAGCTAATTATTGACCTAGGAGACAGCTTAACCTTAAGCCTAAATCTATCTGAAGGTAGTCTGATGTGCAGTACCATTACAACAGCAATTCAGTCATTGCAATTCAATGCAGAGAAGCCAGTGCTCTAACCAGCATGTTAAAGACATTCAACCAGTAGCATAATCCTTCTGGAATTCTATTGCTTGAGGGAACCAGTAGATTTTCTGATAGCACAATATTTTCTAATGAGGAAGAACTGGTTAAACCTTCTGAAATAAAATCTTAAAGAGGATTTTACAACTTTTTTTTTTTTTTTTTTTTT
>VZSV01000083.1:3140687-3172770 GCA_013398735.1 Nothocercus julius | reverse complement strand
TAATCATATCCTGTATTCTCTGTTTTTTTCGGAGAAAAATTATGAAAATTTTATTTCTGAATGAACAACACAGCTGCATAACCCCCCTGTCTCTATTACTGCTAGGGCCTTTCTATATATTTTTAAATAATTGCTTTCTTTAAGCATTTTCTAGAAAATATTTTTTCCATTTATTCATGAACTGGTGGCAAGAAAAAAAGGAGAAATATAAATAACTGGCACATTTATCTGATGAGCATTTACTTTTGTTGCCAGGAGAGCTTTGAAAAAGAAATGTACTCCTCCAGAACACTGCAGAAACAAATGTTACATCTTCTGTAAGGGGCTGGCTGGATGAAACTAGTCTTTAACCAGCTGAAAAAAAAGAATAATAGGAAGTGAATGCTAAAACCCATATATTGAAATGAAACCCCCATATGGGGTTTCAACCCTCTTATGTTGAAAATCATGGGCTTCAGTATATGAGGAGTATCTTAGCTATTAACACAGAATCAGTGGATTAGTAGTAAATAGTGTTTGTTTTGGTGAAATATTTAAATAGTTTTCCTGAAAATCTGAATCGAGAAATGGTTCAAACAGCCATAGCCAAGCAGCATGTTAAAGTCAATTAAATATCTATCCTAGTCATTGCTTCAGGCTGAGAGCCACAAAGAAGGTACTGAGTTCCTACTTAGATACCTAATTTTCCATTGAAATCAATGTCTTTAGGAAAACTCAAGGAATAGATAAGACAGAAGGGAAAACTAGATGAGTTTTTCTTGGTCAACCTACTTGGAAGTCATTAGTTAGAATTACAGCTACAAGCTAAGACGTTGCCCTGTATATGTCATGTCTAAGAAAATAATTTTCATGGAGTGAAAAATTTTTCCATTCTTCAGTCTGTGAATTTTTCTACTACTTTCAAATTCATTATTACTTCTTAGGACTTCATGTACTAGACATTCTGTGAATGTAGCTTCTTCGACATTCAGCATAAGTAGCTTCAGTCACATTCTGGTCATTTGACCAGCTGCTCGCCATTACTTGATTAGTTTATGCACAACAAGATGAACATACTCCCTCTGTGAGTGCTTACAGTTCGTCTTAATTAATATGGTGATCTGGGTCACAGTAAATTGCAAAAAAGCAAAGTGGAATGGATGTCAGTGACGAAGAAGCAACCAGATCACAGTAGCATTTTTTATCAGAGATTATATTCCTTGAAATAAAAACAGAGAGAGTTTGGTCAAATTAACTGAAGATAATGTGCAAGACAGATTCTTGGGATTTTGGTTCTCTCTGCTAGTGACTTAGGCTAAAATTTTGAGTAATTCAGGTTGCCTATGTATATTTGTGATTGCTTCTTATAATGGGAGAATATCATTTATTAATCTCACAGAATCAATTGAAGTCTTTTCAATACCAGAAGTGCAATATAATTTCCATGTCTGAGCCACTCTTAACCTCCAAAGTATTACAATGATTAAATATTGATTAGTTTATAAAAAGCTATGTTGTGGCATTTGTAGCCAAGAGATGGAGGAATTTAAAGGTGGAAAGGCATGTAAAGCAAAAGGCAGCTGATGAATCAAAACATGGGTATACAGATTCTTTGAAATGCCTTTATAGATCTTATGAAGAAAAAATGCAAGGGCTTCAGACAGAATATCAGCGGTAGAGGAAATAATAGCTACCGCTCCTTTTCCTGATATGTACGCAATCTCCTGATGAATTCATCCCTACACTGTGAGATCGTAAAGTAGCAAAGCCATATAGGAATGGCAGTGCAGGTGCTCCAGAAGGCGTATGTTGTCCTGATTATTATACCAGTGACATAACTAATTTATTTTGGTAGCAGAATGCAGAATGAGGATGAAGTCCCAGCTGTCCCCATTCATCAGCTGGGTGTTGCCCTAGGCCAAGGGCATGCTGTTGATAATTTTACTTTTTTGCTACTCAGCTCAGCTTGCGCTGTGATTCACCTAGTCATTGTGATTAGAAAATTCAGTTATTTCTGTTTGGCAGACTCTATGCATGGAAAATACAAAAGAACAGGTGCAGAATACTTCGCTTTTAGATATTTGTCTCCTTAAAGAAAACTGTGATTCTTGTTCCTCCATCCTTTGTGTCATGCAGCTAAGAAACAGCAGTAAGCAGTGAGTGTCAATGTTCTGTGCATACTTAAGTAGAAAACAATTGAAAAAATAATCCAGTCTGAAATGGACCTCAAGAATTCTTATTTTCCTCTAGCCCAATGCAGTAACTGATATATCTAAATAACTGATATATCTAGATAACCCTGACCCAAACCCTGATATATATAAACTCAGATATATTTAAACTGGGGCTTGCATGGCTGTGCAACTTCCTTCTGAAGTGCAGCATACAAGCCACATAACCTTCTTCAGAAATGGAAGTGCCTTTTTTCCACTCTGCACTGTGCTTATCTGGAAAATAAAGGTTCAGTGTCATCTTTCACTTAGAATAAGGATGTTGATGTCCTAGGAAACTGTCCTAATGAATGAATATTTGGAGGCAGAGTTCTATTAATGTTGTTCTGTGTTGTATACATTCTCAAAAAGTGATCCAGAATATGAGAAAGAAAATATGGTCTTATAAACCATATATCATTTTCCATAGATTTTATCTGTAAGATGGTAGTCAGTGTATAAGTTCTGTAACCCTTTAAATTTAGCTTTGTAAATCCTTTTCAGAAGTTCTGTTGCACTAATAGCACAATTAGTTACTGGAAAATGAAGAAAACCAGACCAAAAGCTGTTTGGTTTTCAAAGAAAAATCTTACTCAATGGTTGAGTGGAGCACAGAGAACTTCTGATACTGGTCAATGCTTCTCAGAAGTGATATAATGTTGTGATAGGGGAAGGATTTTAGAGAGGCAATGAAAAAGGAATTGCCAGATAGGAGACAATCTCAAGGGAATCTCAAGCTTTCAGGTTGCTTCTGGTCTTCTGTTAATGTTGGAAAGAAGTCTCCTCCAGAATGTAGTAGAGACTAGTAGATCAGTGCATTTGGGGCTCTATTCCCCTCCTGTTTCGTTTAATCTACGTTCTCCCTAATGAATTGCTCTAGGAACTCAGAAACTTATGACACTGCATTCAAGATTTGCAGAACAGGTATCTAGCAGAGGGATGTTTCACTAAGAGTTTTGTTTATATCTCAGATTCAGACTATGTTTTGAGTACGCATCCTTGAAATGATGTACATTTCACAGATTAAAGATTAAAGAAAAATACAACTTTTTTTTAAAAAAAAAGTTCTTAGACTATAGAGCAATGAATATTTTATAAAAAAAAGAAGCAAATGGAATTCATACTCTTTACCTGCAGTTATTGATTTGTAGTGATGAATAGAGAACATTTCCTGATGACCTTCTGCATGGCTGATCAAGAACAGACAGTGGGATCAAAGGAAGGTGCAACCAGAATTACATGGAGGAAATGGGAAACATGTCTGGCTATGTGACAGAATGAGCTCACTAACTGTTTTTAAAGCTTTGCAGAGGGCTTCCATCTATATAGAAGATCGCAAACTTCTACCATATGACAAATGAACCTCCTGTAACTGAATGAAGAGTTTACAAGCAAGGAGCAGTGGGGACAAGGCTTGTGGACTTTCTTCTTGAAAAATGATTAAAAAACCCTACACATACTTGAAGTACCCTATCTGAAATCAGAAGCCATTCTGGAGATTCCTTTGTTCACTGAAAATGTAGAGGTGGTCTTCTATTGTCTCTAAGGCTGTAATTGTTGCCCTTACAAGTCTTTTATTTATGTATTTCATGTTAACAATTTAAGGAGGTAGTTAACATGGGGCAGTACCTTGACTGTTCTGGCTTTGAGGAGTACTGACGACTACTTACAGTTTTGAATTTGTGGTGTAAAATCTGAAAATTCAGGCATCTGCAAATTTTGGAGAAGACTTTGTATTCTAAAGAGCAACTGGAGCTGAGTCACTATCGTGAGAAAATATACTCAAAGAGTTACTGAAACATACTGCAAGATTTTTTCATCATAATCTCCATATTGCTTGTAGGTGTTTTTTATTTTTATATGCATAGTGCTATTGTTCTGGAGATTTAATTTTGCCTTCTTGGTGGCTTAACTTTACATTTTTTCAAAAGAATTCAGAAAAAAAAAATGAGTTCTGCATTGGACTTTTCACAGTGAAGTGATCAGAAGTATAAGGTGAAAGAACCAAGAACCTAGAAGTGGTTCCACACCATAGGGACCTTTATGGTCTCCCATAGGTGGCACACCAGGAGTACTTTCTCACAAGATAAACTCTTGGATCTATGAAAATAACATTAAAAGGACAGCCATGTTTCAAAGCTATTCCATGAGAGTGAAATGATTTCTGTGGATTTAATCCACAATGAAGTAAAGACTAAGAGCCAATTGGAAAGCTGGATATGTGTTTCTGCACCAGCACAGCTCCAAAGTCAGGAGGTGAAATGATTCCAATGGAATTTTAATAGTGGGTGTTTAGAATTTGTAGCTAAAAAAAAAGCAAAAAGACTATCTTTTTAACAACTTTCTTTTTCATAATTGCATGAAAGCACAGGAGTAAGGCCATGTTTTCTTAGTGGGTCAGCAATATGTCTTTGGATGATATATAAAAAGGATTGATTCTCTTGTGCTGAGGGAATGACCATCATATTCTCTTCCATCCATCCTTACACATTCTGTTTTTTTTTTTTTTTTTTTTTTTTTTTTTTTTTTTTTTTTTTTTTTTTTTTTGTTATTTTGTTTGTTTATTTTTCTGTGTATTCTTTCAAAGGGAAGCTGATTGTCACTGAAACACTGATGGTCTGTTAACCATTAATAGACATTCCTCTGCAGCAAGGTTTGGAAATTTGTACTCCCTCTGTATCCTAATATAGATATTTGTATTAGGTCAAGATGTGTCTATTTCTCATTATTGACATTAAAGACAGTCCAGGGTGACTAGCCTAAAGCTAAAGAACTGTAGCATTGATATTTAAAGTTCAATAAGGTCCCACACATTGTACTAGGTCCCATGTGTTCCATTCAGATAGATGTCCATGTCAGTACAAATACAATCAAGTAATTTCTGGCAGTATTTTCTCCATTTCCACTTATGTTCTTCAAGGAATAAAAAAGATATTTTTTTCTCATGAACAGAAAAATAAAAATACAGGCTTCTTTTTTTTTGGTCAATCCTTGCATTATATAGCAATGTAATTTCCACAACTGTTGCAGCAAGAAGAAAGATCTTGCATCTTTTAACGGTATAATAAAAAGTTCAAGCTGCAGTGTTATTCCCATTTCTTTTTAAAGCTGAAGTCTAGTGCATTCACTTAAATGAAAGAAATTATAGTAAATCAGTAATAGCAATATCATGTACATATTCCTTCTGAAGTAACTTCAGTGGTATTTGCTCTTTATATTGCTATCATTATAGAGAGAGAAAAAAAAGAGATTTTAACAGAGAGCTTCTATTTAGTGCCATTTTATTGGTACATTGCACTGAGAGAGAATGGTGATTACCTTTTCCTTGCCTTTGAAATATTTTGAATTTTAATTGGGAAAATATATTACTGAGCAATATTGCAGATCTGCAATTAATGTCCTGCAATCAACAGGTCATCCCGATGTCTTTGAAAGCATTTTCAATACAGGACCTTGCTCTGAAGTAAAAATGATGGCTTATATTTCTCTGAATCATTCCTTTTCTGGGGACATAAAGTAAGTGCTTCACTAAATAAAAAGCAGAGAGCAATGTCAAAATGTTAGAGAAGAAGTATCTGTAGATGGGAGGATGAACTTGATCAATCAAACATAACACTTCAATAATAAATATTCAAAACCCAACATGAGGTCACAAATATTTGGGCTGAGACTTTGTGTGTTTGCAGTAATATTTTAATAAGGGACTCAAATAAAAGGAGCATATAAGTAGATGAAAACAATAAACCACGCGTACTTGAGGTGCATGTGCTGTTTGCTCAGTCCTGCTAAATGCCAAGGTTTAAAGCTGCAGAGATATGTCACTGCTCACTTTGATGATTTTGTAGTATCTCTTGCACACATAAATATCTCTCAGGGAGAGCTATGGCCCCAGATTGCCTTTCACTTTGTTTATGGAATTTAATAAAACAGTCTTCAAAGACCCTACATATTCCTTTCTGCACATTAAGGGGCAGGGAGACTTGGTAACAAGCAGCTTTCTCTGCTATCCAAAACACCTCTGCTTGAAAAACTTTGGCTGTAGGTGAGTACCACTTTGGTATGTGAGCTGGACCATTATTTTTTTTTAGGCAGTGAAAGTCTATTTATTCTTTTTCAGCCACTTATTTATTCAGAAAATAATCTCTAAAGGTGAAGGCTCACTTGACACTTTTTCAAGGATGTACAATATCAGTATTAAACACAAATAAGCTGATATCCATATTACAGAGTAAAGCTAACTTATGATTAAAATGCCAATTTCATTTTCCACCTGAGGTCCCCACATGTTGCACTTAATGTAGAAATCTCAGCACTGCAATGCAATGTGAAAACTGTGTTCTTTCTCCCCAGGTAAGATCCCTGGCTGTTTCCATGCTGTTTTTAGGTAATTCATATCAAAACATACACGCTGGGAGCATTAACAACAGCAGTAATTTCCATGCATTTTGTTTTCTTGAAGACAGTCTCTCTGCTTTTCAAACAGGATTCAGGCTGAAAGATTAGAGATAGGTTAGTGGAGAAATGTTTTTGTCTTGCTCCTTCTTATGCTTATAGGCTTGTAAACACACAGCTTGCTTGCAACGTGTTTGAACAAACCTCACCGCCAAAAAGTGCTGTGAGCAGAGAGCTGCAGGGAAGGGACTTCTATTCCCTCAATGAAGGAGATAAAACATTTGGCTCATCAGCAGTTCTTTGAGAGGGTGGATGGAAGCCTAATTTCAGAGGCCCTGGGTGTCTGCTCATTGTTTACACTCCTTCATGGAAAAGATGCTTTTAGGCTTGCAAAATTAAAGAGTCTGACCACAACTGACCCTGTTTTCACACCATGGATGCCTTGGCTTGCCACAACAGTATTTTAGCCTCCATGAAACCACTGAAATACTTACCTATTTAAGCAGTAATCTGTTTCTAAGAGCTCGGCTAAACCACCATGGAGAGTCATACTGAAGGGCATCTTCAATGACTTATAAGGGAAAAACATTTTGTAATTACCAAAGCAGCTTGTTCAGGCTTTCACCTTCAGGCCTGAAAGTGGAGTTAAAAACAAATAAACAAGCAAACAAACAAACAAACAAAAAATGCAAGCAAGCCACGAAAGCAATATCTTGCTCTAAGGGCAAGATATTCTGTCTCATCTCAGCAAGCACCTGGCTCACTCAACAGAGGAAAAAGGGATAAAAAGAAGGTGTTCTGTAGAGCTCTCCCTTTCCCGTGTGCTTGGAAATGCTGTGATAGGTAGACAAGTGTTATTAGCCTACAAATGTTATTAGTGACTGATAACCAGCCCATGAAAATGTCACTGATATTGGGGAAAGCGACAGAAATGCATCATGTGACCATTCCGTTCTTTTATTCTCCCTCTTTCCTGATTACTTCAAAAGTACTTTGCTTAAATCAGGATTCAGCATGTTAATAACATTCAAAAGAATTTTTCTGACAATTTTACGCTGGTATAATTTCATTTGCTAACACCGATTCTGCCCCATAACTAAAAGGCTCCATTCTCTGAGCCATACTGGGAAAAGTGTTTCTGCTGTTTTTATCACTTAAGAATTTATGGAATAAAATTATATAGGGCAGGTCACAGTGTCAGCCCTGGTACTGCCTTCTGCACAAAGATTGCTCTTCAATCAGCAACAACTTCCTTAAGCAGAACCAGCAGAAGCAGGACAAATACTGCAAATCATCTGCTTTCAAGAAAGAGGAAAGGAGGGCTCTTATATCTGTGCTGTGCTTGTTGGGTCTTTCACTAGAAGCAAATAATCTACTTAAGGTAACGGCAAAATCTTTTACATTTGATCAAAGGTGGTATTATTATAGAGTAAACAGCTTCCTGAAGGAAGTACAGTAGCCAATATAAAGTGTGACATGGGAATAGCTGTTGCAATAATAAAGAAAGAGTAACTAGCCACATCGGTCCTTTTTTGTATTTAGAGAGTCAGAGGTTATAGAACTGAGCAAAATAGTATTTCAGAGAAATGGAGACATCTGGTAAAACAGCAGAGTATAATTGCCCTATCATCATTTATTGCAATTCACCTAAGGACAGTCAGGGGATTGCAGAAGAAGATAGCTCAAATTAAACTCATTTCTGTTGACATAGTCAAATATCCTCTTTCCCTGGTTTAATGCCCGAGCAGATGAGCTTAGTGGAAGATGTTGTACAGAGCCTGGACTGATGAAATTCTTTCCTCAGAATGCGGAGCTGTGGTGATTTTCTCCTAATGATTATTTTGAGTTCCTGAGAGAAACAAACCATTTAGATTAGTGGCATTTTGAAAAAAAAAAAAAAAAAAAAAAAAAAAAAAAAAAAAAAAAAAAAGATGAGAAAAAATCTCTTTATTCATAAAAGTTATACATTGATGCATCAGGATCTGCCTAAGATTTTAAGGTGAAACTGAGGCTCCATTCAAAGATGTTCATCATGTTTGTACAAAGACCCATCTAGCGAGTCCTCCATCATGATTACCTCTGCATTTTACCTTTCTTTTCAGATGTTTTTATTAATTTGTCTGATATGACTGGTAACATACAATCATCCAATTATCTTTTTTGGCTAGAATAGAGGTACTAAAGGCTGGAGGTACTGAAGTCACACATGAGCTCCTATATTCAGAGAAGTCAGAAAAGTTGCTCAGAGAGGTCTGTACTGCTTTTAATATATTGTTGCATTCATGATGCATTCAAGAATATTGATTTTCGGAATACACTGAGCAATTCACTATGAAAAACGCACTACACTTAAAATATCTCAAGCTGAGTATTAACAAACTTTAAATTCTTTCCGAAAACATGGTCAGATGTAGATGTTCTTTTTCTTATATACTTTGACTAGTATATTTGCTAATGCGTGAACTGGTAGGTGTTTGTTTATCAAAAGTTATCCATCCCTATCACCTTACTAAGACATTTTCTGAAAGTCTTTAATAAGTACCAAATAGAGTACAGTCATGAGAGAAATCTCCCTGACTTCCCAAGTCCTTCTCATCTTCCGAGATATACATGATTTTGTTAAATTTGAAAGAAAACCCTTCATTGTCACGTTCTTCATTTTCAAAAGATTTTATTTTTTGTCCAACTCCCTTGTTAAATTTTGCTGACATTTTTGTGACATATTACTGTATGGGGCCAGTGGGAAATAGTGAGAGAAATTATTGAAGTTGATAACTTAGCATCAAGAAGCAATTCTGGGTTTTGAGAGAAAGAAACAAAATAGCTTGCATTTTATTTTCATTGTTAAATCTTTTATTGTTTAGTAAACCATCCCAGAATCTTGTTAATATCTTAACTGAAATATCAAGAAAATTGTTGATTTCCTTCTCATTTTCACAAAAATATTGCTTAATGTTGCAGTATTGTTGCCCATTGATTATTTTTGCCTATGGTTATTTTTCTCTGTTTGTTAGACTGACTCATGTCTAAATTCTGAAAGATAGGGAAGTTCAGTAATAATTTGTGAAGGAGAGGAGAGGTGCAGGTGATTCTTAAAAAAGAAAGATGAAATATGAGTATCTAATAATTAGTGAAACAAGAAGATACAGTCAATAAGGGAATGCAAGGCTTCTCTGAGTATGATCTAAATTTTAGACGTGAGTAATGAAATAAAATATATGATACAAGACAAAATCTTGGTAGGCCTTGGAAACTAATCTATTAATAGATTATTCTTTTTATTGGTTTCTTCTGATTAACAAAAACAAAAAGAAAGAAAGCAAAAGAATTCAATGAAAAAAGTCATATGGAATCCTATGTATTTTGATTTTTAACTACAAGGATTTAGTGTTTTCTTGAGGGAAAAGAAAATATAAATGTGAAACATTTTTCTTATTAAGTTAAATAAAAAGGATATTTCATAGAAAGGAAAATATTTAAAAGAGTGAGATTTGTTTTTAAGAAAGAAGTTTGATGAACTTTTTCTAAAGAACGTTGCTATCACATTACGAGTAACAATTTTCTACAAATTAATGTCTTTTATCTCCTATCTTTTCCAGTATCCTAACATAATTATTACTTAGATGATGGTGCACAATGTACAAAATAGTTCCAGTGAATGTACTATAGATTATCCTTTATTAAACAATCATCTTTGACAAATTGTGACTATGCATGCAGAGTTTGCTTCTAAGTAGACAAGGAAGCCTCCCTCTCTCCCCTTTCTGATACTGTAATTTTTTGGTGATCTGATTGTTGGTGCAGGTGTAATATTCAGACACTATCTAAGGCTGAAAATGATTCTTATTTAAACCAAAACCAAAAACATGGAACAGAATTTTGTTGGCCAGATTTTTGATATATAAAACCTCCTGTCCATTACAGATGCAAAACATTTTTTTTCAGGATGTGATAAACACATCTTCATTAAAAAGAAGAGGACTAAGTCCTGATTTCACTTATAATAATGTTACTTCTGTGACCCAAGTATCACTCCTGTGCTCCTACTTTTAAATGCCAAATGGCTTTTATCCATGAGGAATGGTGAGATTACTTTTGACAACTGTTGGTGTCAGCAGCT
The DNA here is from genome assembly GCA_013398735.1 of Nothocercus julius. Lineage (NCBI taxonomy): Eukaryota > Metazoa > Chordata > Aves > Tinamiformes > Tinamidae > Nothocercus > Nothocercus julius. Next base: position 3,162,069 of record VZSV01000083.1, on the reverse strand, counting down.
AGCACAAATTCAGATCCTATGCCTATTCAGATCCTATGTTCAGCACCAGATGCAAAATGTTTGCAGTCACTTCCTACTGGCTCTTTTTTTTTTATTATTTTTTTTTAACCCTCCTATACTACTGCAATTCTGAGAAACTTAATTAGGTTTGCAATGCAACACAAGCTATGGGAGTGAAATACATGGTATTGCTCATATGCATAGATATTTGCAAGATTGCATACAGTAATCATTTTTCTATTTACATTTCTAGCATGTTGTTCCAAAATATCTCTTCTTTTGGGGAATTTTGTGTGCATAATTGTGGCCAATAAAGATTCTGACTAGTTCTAAGGAAAAAAAAAAAAAAAAAGGAAAAGAAAAAAGAAAGAAATTTCATCTTTTTTTTTCAGTTTCTGCTTACACCAAGGGTTGTTCATTTTCAGATTCACTAACTCTTTTTTAAGTATGTCAGAAGAAATCTTTCAAGCAGAGCTGTGCAGTTACGGGTTCTTATTTTATTTAGAAAAAAGGGGCCTTTCTCAAACTTGTGATCTCTTTTTATTTGTATTCTCTGGAATTCAAAGGAAAAAAATCTTTTTTTCTTTTTTTCTTTTTTTTTTTTTTCTGCAGAAGTGATTCCCTATGTCACCCTCTTTATTCTTAAGTCAACTTGAGGTGTCAGAAACGTGAAATTTTTTTTTTCACACATCCTGATTCTAGTTTCTTTTACAGAGTGTTGCATAAATTCTCTCCTTTAGACAGCTCTCAACATTACTAAATACATTAAGGATCTCGTTGTTCTCTGGCATCCTTTTGGAAACTCCTTCCTTGAGTTCCCTGTTTATTAAAGAAGACCAGAGCTCTGACTTTAAATTTATCATGTCAATGCTTCTTTTGCTGAAGGAAGCAAAGAGAAACAAGACTTCTATTCACTAAATCACATAAGCAACTTGAAACTAACAGCAGCAGTGTAGGATCAAATTTACAGCTCATACAGACGTGCAGACATTGGAAGAGGCACTTATTACCAATTCTACCAAATAATTCATTTTAATTGAATTCTGGCTTAATCCATGACAAAGATCTCCCTACAGCTATGGAAGTTTTTTTTCCAGCAAAAAGCTCAAATACTTTATTCCAATGTCTAATCATCCTCACTATCAAAATTATACTCCTAATTTTGACTTCAACTTTATCTAGTTCCCTTCTGATTTATAATAATTTTTTTTCTGGTATTCTTTGTCCTTAGATTTTGCAGAATACTTTAATGTGTTTGAGTTTATAATTCCTGGGATTACATTTACCCATTGTACCATGGCATTATATAGCTGCTTGTAATAGCTGCTTCTCAGAGTTTTTTTTTTTTCCAGAATGCAGTCTTTCATGCTGTTGATATGGTCTGCATTCTTTTGTAGGAATGTAGCCAGGTAGCCAAATGATACAGAATGTGCTCTGTGACTTCACCTCTCTTGTTATTTACAGTTTGGCCAATGCTCTCCACATTCACAGACTTGTTCAGCCCTTATTTTAAATTTGCACCCACTCCATTGGTGAAGAAGTTAAATGAGACAAGGCTTCCTATGGTGCCATGCAGAATTTGCTAAAAGCACATCCTTCCAGTTATGATGTTCATTGTCAACTGCTTTTGACATTAGTCTGTTAATTCTTAACCTTTTAATACCTGTTCCATTAGTATCAGCTATTTGGTATTCTGTTATCTTTCTTTTTCTCTTTTAACCTTGTTTCTTTTAACTTTGCTCCTTAAGAAAGCAGATCTTCAATCATTCTCTCTCAGAATAATGGCATAATCCCCATGACTTTTGAAACACTAGCAAGCATCAACCAACTTTAACAGCAAAAATGTCTTGAATATGTTTTATTTTAATAGGAGGAAAGGTAAAAACATGTGCTTTTTATCAGGCTTCAGAGAATCCACAGGATGACATCAGAAAAACAGTCCTGGTTTCACAGTTCTGGTGCTCATGGAACAACTTGAGAAATAAAATGCCAATTCATGACAATTAGATGCACTCTGAGGTTCAAATTTGTAAATGATTGTAGAGACCTTTATCTTCCTCTTTTCAGCCTGCTCTTCCTAGTCTCTTTGCCTTTGTATTTATGTGTGTGCTCTTGAACATACTACACAACTATATACAGTACACTGTATACTGTAACTGTATACTGTACAAAACAAGTATGTGTGCTTGTGACACAGGATTGATGAGATTAGCTTTATTCACCATACTTTATGCAAGAATGAATTAATATACCTGAGAGTAGGAGTGATTTTTCATAAAAGCTGTGACGTGCTATACTGACCAACATTTATTTTCTTCTTCAGCAAATAGTTCCTAAAGCCACCTCTCCCAGCCATTGCTGATTTTTACATACTGGCACACATCCCAGCATTTTGCTTTCTCCCATGATTTCAAAAATTGTTAAAAAAATCATAATATAAATCTTCTCAGTCAACTTTTTCAGGAATATGTTGATGTTATTTAGCCAAGACCTGACTGAAAATATTTACCTCTAATCTATATCATTTAACGTCCTCTTTAGATACTAATTGGCTGAAATTTCTTCAGTCTTGTACAATGTATCAGCAGTTCTTTTCTTAGACAATGAAGAATTAATGAACTTGTCTCTTTAAAAATATCTCTAGTGGCTCATATAAGCAACTGCAATAAAATAAATTTTCTGCAACACCAGAAACCAGTATGAACCTTATAAAATCTTAAGACCAGTGGTCTTAAGAATGATAACACAATGACAACAAAAGCTGACATATTTACTTTAAATTGCCAGCTTTTTCAAGTGATATTACCCAGCAATGACCCAATAGTGATAAAATTGATGATGTATTTACAGGTTCAAGCTGACTGTAAGCCAAGGTCCTGGTTAAAAAAACAGGAGAGCCTTACAAAATGACTGAAAATAAATAATCACATTCACACAACTCAGAGTGTTTCCAAACATGTTGTCCTATATCAGTTTTTCCTAGTGCTTCTTGGGGATTTTAAGAAGATTTAATCTGTCTTTAAAATGTGGACACAGGGAAAGGAGAGGTGAAAAACACATTACTATCTCTTATCTTTTGTGGCTAGTTTAAAAGCAGAAAATTCCTGTCTACAATGAAAAGAATCAGTCCTATTTTTTTTTTTCTTCTCAAAATAATCATATGTAGCATGCAGAGAAAATAACACAGTAAATTGGCTCTAAAGATATTAGGGATAGTCAGGAGAAAGCACATCCCATACAAGGTAAGTAAGCAAGTGGCTCTGGATTATGTTAATATTAGCAGTCCTTTCAGTAAAAGATAGCTACAGGAGTGTTCACAATTCATACTGCCAACTCATAAACCCCTGAGGACTGTAAAAAAAAAAAAAAAAGGGGGGGGGCGGTTAAGGATAGAAGAATGCCTTTTGACTTATATTAGTAGAAATACTCTTTTAGCTTGGAGGCACACTGCATCTAGAAAGCAAGACCCTTGAATATAAGCCCTTTTATTTACTTTTATTTTGATATGTTTTAAGCTGTACTTAGTTGATCGCTGGAAAATGTGTTGAAGGTGAACTGTGAAAACCTTCAGGCAGAAAGGCAGTGTTGCTTTTGTCTATATATTGACCCTGTGGCAATATCTGTAAAGGTAACCTTCCTTGGCTATACATTGTGTTTGAAAGATCTACAAGTGAGGCTCTTTTATTCAACAGAAGTATATATAAAAAATATGTGTATATATATGTCCACATATATATATATATATATATATATATATGCATGTGAAATTTAAGTTAAAGACTCCTATTCTTAAACTCTCCGAAAAAAAATCTTGTTTTACCAAAATGAAAATCTCCTTTCCTCCTGCCTTCCCTCCTTGCAAAAATGTCTCATAATTCTTCTCCTAGGTTGTCACTTAGGGAATATTAATTAAATTACAACAAGACAAGATCTTCTAGAGAAAATATTGATGCTTCAATACACAGTATACATATACGTATACAGTATATTAATGTAAGTAATAATATTTAATGTGCAGCAGGGCAGAATTTGGCTCATACGTCTTATGTCAACTCTCTCTCCTGATTCCTCCTACCTGCACACCAAGATTCCCCCATTTTTCCTCCCTTAATTTACAATTGCTTCCTATATTTTGCTTCATTTGTCAAGTTTCCTGCCCTTTCAAGTCTTGATGAACGACACCAGTGGTTCAGCTTATTTTGCTGTTTGTATCCACACCAGGGTGTGTTGACACTGGGTTTTAATCCCCAAGAAGACTTCAAAGCAGGATTGCCAAAAGGTACATTACTGCTGGAGTATTTTCAGGTCCCGCTCTCAAAATCCTGAGTTGGGAACTTTTCAGGTATTCCCTGGGATAAGTATTGTAAGCTTGAAAATAGTAAAGATAGAGCATAGATTTTGTTGGAGTATTTAACGCAGTGTACCAGACCAAGACTTGATGCAGCAGTGACCTTCACAATGTTAAAGACTGTTGATCATGATATGATTTTTTAAAGAGTTGACATCTGCAATTCACCATGAAGCCTGAGTGATTATCTGATTTGCAAGACTTCAGGCAGCAGTTTTCAAAGCTGAAGAAATAAAATATATTTATTTGTATATATGTTATACATATATATGTTATATGTATATAACTGTGTGTGTCTGTGTTTATGTTTCTGTATATAAGTTTATATTTGCAATATGACATAAATGTGTTCCGCACAGAAAAAAACACTGTAACAAGTGATCTGCTTTAGTAAAAGCAATAATATAGAGCTGCAGGGAAGATTCTTTGCAAAACTTAGCTCTAATGAAGTCTTTCTCCTAGACTGTGCCAGCACTAATAATTTTAGGAGTCACTTAGACAATATTTTTCTCTTGTCAAGGATTTACAAGGTAGTTCTACTGAAATGTCTCACAGATCTGACTGGTTCTTGTAGGCTCTGGTTCAGTTTGTCCTGACTCAGTGTTCCCTCCTTCGGCTATGCGACTTCTAGGTTAGCCTTCTAGTAGTAAGGTTATATCTATCCTAAATACTGACCATTCATAACATATTCATAGAGATCCAAGTTATTTTTAAATAGAGTAGCTAAAGGACTGACAGCAGTTTAACCTCGAAATAAATAACACTGTGCAGGCTAATTTGAAGTGCTAAGCAGATCAATTACCTTATTACATGTCAAGTAATTTTGACTCATCAAGCATATTTTGATTGTAAAGGATATGCTTTGTTATGCATATTATGCTTTAATCAGATGCACTGCTGGATGTAATGTGAGCACTTGGTACAGCTGCAAAAATCTCTGTGACTTAAGTCTAAGTCATAGGAAATCTGTAGGTTTCTCTCTTTCAGGGGTCCTAAGTTATGAATTTAACACTGTTTTTTAATCTTCCAGGTTCCTCAGTACTTTCCCAGCAGCCTGGGAATCACAGGCACTAGATAGCTGTGCAGTTTAGAGAAAAGGCCAGCAGGAGAGCAGGCAGGACCCTGCCATGTGTTAACCTATGTGGTAGTGGGAATTGTCACACCAACAAACCTGAGCAGCACCAAGAGGACTAATCTTGGAGACACAATGGTACAGAGGTTAGACAAAGGGTCACAGAAGTTGCACACCAATTTTCTGGCATTAGAATTCATAAGAAGCGGAAAAATGTCGTGAAAGGCAGAGCCTCTGATGCTTCACTCTGAGAGCTAACTGTTGCCTGAGGGATGCAGGCAACAATGCATAGGAAAAACAGACAAATTCCAACAAGAAGTAAGTATTCCTGAAAAATTGAAAACGGACTGATAGGACAGTGAAAGTATTTGCTGTGGCATTTTCTCCTTGGGTGTTTGAGCAGCATAGGGGTTTATAGCATGGTGACAGTGATGAACTTGGGTGAAGCTAAAGTTTGGAGCTGATCTAGGTCATCTGGGTTCCACAGATGAGTCTGGGCCAGCAAAGAATGACAGTGGAGCTGATAAATGTAGTAAAGCTCTTCTTTTCACAATGAGTCCATAGCATATCAAGAATAGGTTCAGAGGGGAGCCCTTGCTGCTGCATTGATTGATTTGCACATGGCTCACAGAAAGGCAGCAGCAGTCCTCAGATGCATCAAAAGTATTTCCACTGGAAATCAAGACACATTACAGGTATTGCATGAGGCACCAGCAGTTCTCACAGAGATATAGGCTGAAAAGCAATCTAACTGGAAAGAGGGTAAAGGAAGGTCTAATAAATACTGCGATCAGGAGAATGGAGAGCATCTTACCTGGGGAGAAACTAAAGTGGTCCTATTAGTTAGCTAAGCCAATAGGAAGGAAATTATAGTTATTTAAACTTAAGAACCTGTTAACACAGGAATCAAATGTATATGTAGGGACATGGAAGAGTAAAGAGAAGAAAAAACTTATGGTGAAATAGATTTAGCTATGGAAGAATACTTTGGGATTATCTGCTATATCTTGACTTAGTGAAAGTGGAGGATGCTTTGACTCTCTGTTCTCATTTTCTTTTATTTTCAAATGATGTAAATTTCTGTAGTTATACAAAAAGAGTTGGCCCATACAAATAACATTTAATTACTATAGTAGAATAATAAATAATAACATTGTAGTTCAGAATAAGTACTAATTGCAAACACTCAGATACATGATTTTTGTTCTTTTTTGTCTTGTCTATTTCCACTCAGAACTGTTCCTGAATATAACTGTGAGCTAAAAATATTCCACTTACCAGTTGTATTTTAGATGCAAAATTAATACTTCTTTCCTCTTTTCATTAAAAAAATCTTTCTATTCTAAGTGAAAATGATTTTTTTTTCTTAAAGCCTACATCCTTACCATTCAATCACCAATTCTTTTGAAATTGAAATTCTTCATCAAGGAAACCTGTACAGATTTAGTAGTTTTCAGGTGTGCTATGTAGCTGTAGCTTGAAGAGAATTCACTATATTCCTGCCTACCCACGTATTGATGGAATCACTTAAAAAAAAAAAAAATAGATATAGCAACCTTTTATTTTGGATAGTCCTACTTCTAAACATATGATGTTGAGAGATAAATGGCTCTTTTAATCTGGAATTTAATAACTTTTTGTTTTGAGGGTAGGAAGATGTTGATTTTGTTTAATTTTAAGAGGAATATATTTTTCCTGAAAGAGATTTAGGAAACAACTATGTTGATGCTTAGAACATTAGGAACATGGTGAAAAAGTCCCTATGGTGTATCTCTTAGCTCAATTTAACTGCCCACACACAGGCACCAAGTGTCTTTTGGGATGCTATTGGTTGTCTGGGATATTCACAGAGAGTAGAGTTTGGATTGGCCATATGGGGGAATGCTCTCTGGTGGACTGAGAACTGGAGACCAGATGACTGGAGTATCACAGAATCACAGAATGGTTAAGGTTGAAAAGGACTTCTAGGGATCATCTGGTCCAATCCCCCTGCTCCAGCAGGGATACCCAGAGCACGGAGCACAGGGTGGCAGCCAGGCAGATTTTGAAGATCTCCAGAGAAGGAGATTCCACAGCCTCTCTGGGCAGCCTCTTCCAGGGCTCTGGCACCCTCTCAGTCAAGACACTCTTCCTCACATGAAGATGGAACTTCCTGTGTTTCAGTTTGTACTCATTCCCCCTTGTCCTGTCACTGGCCACCGTTGAGAAGAGTTTGGCCCCATCCTCCCTACATTCTCCCCTCAGGTACTTGTACATGTTGATCAGATCTCCTCTCAATCTTCTCTTCTCCAGGCTAAACAGGCCCAGCTCTCTTAGTCTTTCCTCATAAGATAGATGCTCCAGTCCCTTCATCATCTTCGTGGCCCTATGCTGAACCCTCTCTAGAAACTCCACATCCCTCTTGCACTGGGGAGCCCAGAACTGCACCCAGTACTCCAGGTGTGGCCTCAGCAGAGCTGAGTAGAGGGGCAGGATCCCCTCCCTCCACCTGCTGCAGACGTTCCTCCTGATGCAGCCAGGAGCCCATTGGCCTTCTTGGCCACAAGGGCACATTGCTGCCTCATGGTTAACTTGGTGTCAACCAGGACTCCCAAATCCCTCTCCTCAGAGCTGCTTTCCAGCAGGTCAGCCCCTAATCTGTCCTGGTGCCTGGAGTTATTCCTCTCCAGGTGCAGGACCCTGCACTTGTCCTTGTTGAACCTCATGAGGTTCCTCTCTGCCCAACTCTCCATCCTGTGTAGGTCCCTCTGGATGGCAGCACAGCCCCCTGGAGTGTCAGCCACTCCAACCAGTTTGGTCTCATCTGCAAACTTGCTCAGGGTGCTCTCTGTGCCCTCATCCAAGGCATTGATGAACAAATTGAACAGCACTGGGCCGACCCCTGTGGGACACCACAGACCTCCAACTAGACTCGGCCCCATCTATCAGCACACTCTGGGCTCTGCCTTCTAGCCAGTCCTCAATCAACTTCACTGTCCACTGGCCCAGTCCACACTTCCGGAGCTTTCCTATGAGGATGTTATGGGACACCATGTAAAAAGCCTTGCTGAAGTCAAGGTAGACAACATCCACAGCTCTCCCATTGTCCAGGCAGACAGTCACCTCATCGTAGAAGGCCATCAGATTTGTCAAACACGACTTTCCCTTGGTGAATCCATGCTGACTACTCCTGATCACCTTCTTTTCCTTCACATATCTAGAAATGTTCTCTAGGATGACCTGCTCCATCACCTTTCCGGGGATGGAGGTGAGGCTAACAGGCCTGTAGTTTCCCGGCTCCTCCCTCTTGCTCTTTTTGAAGACTGGAGTGACATTGACTTTCTTCCTATCCTCAGGCGCTTCCCCTGCCCTCCACGACCCCTTGAAGATGATGGAGAGCGGCTGAACAAAAATCCCCACCAGTTTCCTCAACACTCTTGGGTGCATCTCTCTGGGTCCATAGATTTATGGGAGTCCAGTTTGCCCAAATAATCCCTAACCCAATACTCCTCAACCAGAAAAAGCATCCCAAACTATAGGAGACAGGATGAGGATAGCTGAGTCAAACTCTCAGCATCTTGGCTGAATGTTCACAAGTTCTGTGTCTGATTAATCATGCTTAATTACCATTAAGTGTTCATCCATTTGGGGCAGTGCACTCTAAGATGCAGAGCCATCACAGCCTGTTGTGCAAACAGAGATGGGACATCTGCATGCGAAGTTCCTGGGACTACAGTATTGTCACCCGGAAAACAGAACAAAACAAAGAAAAGAAAACAAAGCAAAAAAAAACCAAAACAAACAAACAAATAAAGAAAGCATACACACACACAAAACGTCATTTAATTTGGGATTACACAAGCCTCATTTCAACCCTTTAACATTTCAGGCCTGATAACATAAAGTTTCCTATGGAACTTGCCCCCTTTTTTAGCAAGAATTTTGGAGAACAATTTTTTTCCAGTTTCCTAACTTGAGATATATTGGCAAGAATGTTTAGGGATCTTAACTTTTATGAGGAAATAAAAAAAAAACTGTGCAAATTCTATCTTACATACAAGTAGAATCTGGTTATAAGTATCTGCCCTCATGAATAAGCTTACACGATTAGAAGTTTATAAACTTTTGCCTGTCTTTTCCTTATTGTTTTCAATATATATCATTGTTCTGATAGTGTTCAGGTAAAGTGTTATCCCAAGGTATCTCTGATATTAATATATACAGTGCATAAACCTTCTTGCCTGTCATTCCTTCCAAATCCTATGTTATTTTTACCTCATAAACAGTCATAAAAATAGTCCTATTGGAGCACAGTGGGCAGAGAGAGGGATCACTCTGGTTCTTTTATGATAGTATTTAATCTGCTTAGCAAACCTGTATAAAAATAAACTAATCCACATCTGATAACTGACCATCTTGAAAGAATTAATTTTAATTTTTCAAGAAAAAAAGAAATAAAGAACTGAACAGCTGCTGCAATTGTGCCTCTAAAAATCAGTAGACTTGTAGTTTCAGGATTTGTTTTGAAAAATGTTTTCAGCATGTGTTTAGAAAGATGGTATCTTGCATGCCATAAAAATGATACAGATGAGCAAACCAATTGATTCAAGTACTTTAAATTACTGTAAATTACTTACACTTTTCAGTGAAAGGTGGATATTCAGAAGGTTTTTTCTCAGAACAGAAACTCACCTTTGGGTTTTTTGGGGGATTTTGTTTGTTTGTTTTTTGATGTTCTTATGCTTCTTCACTGTCTACCTGATTTACACAATTATCTGCTTTCCAATACTAAATGTAATTAAAGGCTTTTTCAACATAGTGATTCAATAGTCTACTTCTTTATTTTTTTTTCAAAGTATCCAAGCAAACACAGCATCTTGCTAATGAAAAAAAAAAAAACAACTGCAATTTAATACCAGACATCACTGCAGCTAGTAGTGCTTCTCATAGATGATATATCTTCAGATAACAACATAAATTAAGCACTAATCCATTAAAAGTGACATTTTTTTTCCTCCGTTGGCATCATATATCAACTCACAAAAATGTCTGATCAAACGGGAGCTTTTGCATTACACATTTCTACACAGCACTAGATACTGCCAGCATCCTGAATTGTGAAAAGGTAGGAACTGTGAGCTATTTTCTAAGTATTACATAGCTTTATACATACATTTTTTTTGACTGAAAGCCTCATGAATTTACTGATAGCCTTATAACCTTTCACCCAATTTTGGGTGAGTATTTTCATGTTGAGGATTTGCCCTAAAATAAAAACAAGAAAATCTGAGGCTAAGTTTTTAATTCTGCTTTGGTCCTTTTTAGCCACTTTCTACTTAACAAATGAGCTTGAAAACAGTTGGGTGTTATGAAATAGAAACCACTATGCACCATGCTCTGGGAAGTACCAATGCAACATGGAGAGGTTCCCTCTGAACAGGCGTCTGCTGGCTGTGTCCAACTTGCTCTTATAGAAATGGCCTGGGAATGAGGCTGGTAAAATGCCTGTGATTGCTGGTGACAGAGAACAGATTGGATCTGAAGAGCGGCTGGGATTCAGGATGCTACAGGAAGCATAAGTGAACATGGTGCCACGTCATAAAAGTGGAGCCAAGCTTCACACAGTTCTGGAGAGCAACCGGATGAATTACTGAAAAATGGACCTGGGAGCACCATGACTGTGCAACCCATTTGTTCTATGCTCACCAGAAAATCACTTTACCTTTCTTGTTGTAGTCAAATGGATTTAACTGCTCACAGAAAATAGAAGTGGCTGATTTATACCTTCTGAAAATTTTCATGCAAGTTGACACCTGCTTTATACTTTCCATTTTCATCATCTTCAGACTTAAAAACTGGATGAGTTGTGCTGGCTTTTAGTTGATGTTGATAAAAGTGATCCTTAGTAACCAGTCAAGATTCTTTCAATCTTCTTTCAGTGAGGAAAAAGGATCACCCTAGAGGGGAACAGACCATATTAGAAATGCTTCTGTAGAGCTGGGAGCTGAAAGAAGAAATGGCAAGATGAAAAAAAGGAAGGGAAAGGCAAATGTATTCACATTCTCCTCAACTTCCTGTGAGGGACAATCACCTTCAGCAGCTGGAGCCATACAAAGAAGATATTCCTCTAATTCCAGCTTCCTCTCAGCTGCCTCTTTCTTTTTGTGGACACCACAGCTCTGGGCTTTTTTGAGTGTTGCTTCTCAGCCTCATTTCAGTTCCTTCCAATCAGTTTCTATAGCTGGAGCCTCAGCTTCCCAGCAGCTGCTGCCGGAGATGCATGGTATGAAGAACTTTCTTGTTTCGGTCAAAACACACGGTGAGAAGAATGTATTTTCCTTTTTGGCATGGCCTCTTCGTTCATGCCTCAATAGATACTGCCATTCCTTTAGCACCTGTCCCTCAGCTGCTGCTTTAGCTTTGTGTGAATTTCACACATTTGACTTTAAGACTTAATCAAAATTCAAGCTCGATAACAAGACAGTGCTTCATACAAGCACAGCTGAAAGATCAAGAGAAGGATTGCTTACCTGCAGGAATGAGGCACATGGAAGTTTGGACAATTGTTTTCCCTTTGCTAATGTCAAGGTTTGATGGTAACACTTCAGGAGACAAACAAAAAGGGTTTTAACAGAGACAGTGATGAAACAGAACACTTACAAACCAAGAATCTTTGGGGCAGATGTCTTCTCCAACTGGCACAAAACACAACCTGTGTGGAAAAAAAAGATAGCTTTTCCTAAATTGTCTGAGCCCCAAAGGCTGGACCATCCCATTCAGGAACTAGTAGCATGAACTACTGTGTGATGTTGCACATCTGACTTGAACAGAGGACTGTGAAATCCAAGCTGAAACTGTACGTAAATTTCAGTAAATTTTCACTTCAAATACATATTAATAGCAAACAGTTTTATAAGACTATCAAAATTCTCTGTTACAATGAAAAATTTGCTTAATTCATAACCACTAAATAAATACATATCTGAAATGTGAAACTGTCAAATATGGGATAAAAATATTCACTCTGCTTCAGCTATCTTTCAGCTGAGCTAGCTGCCAGATTCAAATCATTAAAGTTTCATTCATGTCAAGAGTTTTCAAAGAGAAATTATATCCTTTAATACAATATTATGAAACCTAACCCTTACATGATGCTTTTATTTCTTTTTTTTTTTTTTTTTTTTGACTGTAATGTCACAATGCTTTAGAAAGGAAGTCAGCATCATTAAAATTAATGAGAAGGTTTAGAAACGGGTATCCAAGGTATCACACGTTCAGAAATGCTTGTGAAATTGGATGCTGAGTGCCTGCATCTCAGGCAGAACACTAAGGCACAGAGCAATTGTTTTCCTGCTACATATGGTGGGTCAAGGAGAGGGAGAGGAAAAGGAGGCATTCACAGGAATGTGCCACTTAATTTTATCGAATTCTTCCAAAATGGAGGTCAAAAAAAAAAAAAAAAAAAAAAAAAAAAACCCCTCAGGAAAACATGACTGTCTTTATGTCCGTGCACTTTCCCACCCATGCATTTTATTCCTGCTTCTCATATTTGGCAAGGCTGGGAAATCTATGAAGGTATTCACCGCACACATAACCCACCATTGTTCCTTAAACAAGGCAGATATGGGTTATTTTTACAAGGTAGAAGTGAGAGTACACCCTCCATCCACTATTATTTTTCTTTACATTATAACTTTTCCAAAGGGAGAATGTGGAATTGTTCTGTTTATGCTGAAAGAAAGAAAGAAAGAAAGAAAGAAAGAAAGAAAGAAAGAAAGAAAGAAAGAAAGAAAGAAAGAAAGAAAGAAAGAAAGAAAGAAAGAAAATTCAACCCACAAACATTTTTTATGGCTATGTTATTTTTACTGAAGTAAAATTAATATAAGTATGTAAGGATAAACTACAGCTTTAAATTCAATCAGATGATCTTTACTGTAAGCCAGAGACATTTCAGTAGTTTATTCTCTCTTGAATTCCTCTGGAATAAAATGTGTTATTGAAGCTTCTTTAGTACTTTGTGCTCAAGAAAGAAAGAAAGATTGAAAAAAAAAAAAGAAAGAAAAAGAAAGAAAAAGAAAAGTAAATTCATATAATGTAGAGGATTTTAATCTTTTTTAACCGAAATTTGCTCACATTTATCAATCTCATTGAAGTTCTGTGTGCTTTAAGGTATAAATGCTTTAAAGGTGCTTTTAAGATGCAAAGAAATAGGTAGCTAGGTAACGTAAATATCAAAAGAAAAAGGGTACAGGCAATAGAATCTGTCAGACAAAAGTATTGTTCAGGGAAATGATTTTTTCATAAATTGGCAAAAAATGTCAGAAAACTTTGGGTCTCTTCAAGGTTAATATTGCTGTTGGTTACTTCTCCTTTATTCCCCCTGCCACCATAATGAAATAAGAGAATATATGTTGAAGTCATGCGGTATCTAACAACCTCTTTATTGCTTATTAGGAAAATTAGGAAGACAATCCCAGTCAATTAATCTCTAGTTGGCTTTGTGGGTCCTATCACGAATATTTTTAGTGACTGTCCTCTGAGTGTTCAGAAGTGCTTCCTGTCAGCGGCAGCGGCTTGACTAGAAACACATATGGCTTTCACATTATAACGAATCCTCTGTTACTTACAGTGATAAAAGATTCAAACAGCTGGGTAAAACTTACAGTATATATTCTCATCAGGCTGAATGTTTAACCTTATTTCTGTCAAGTCTGTGTTACTGAATCATCCAACCATATAAATTATACTGCAGTTTCATTTTATATTTTATAATGTAGAAATGCTCTCTTGAGATTGCAATCGTGAACACTTAGACTGGGTAATATCCAAATTTCCCCTTCTCTGATAATGCGCTTTTTCCCAGAGACCAAAAATACCAAGCTGGCATTACAGCATTGTCTTTCTGCCTTTGCTCTGCCCTCATGTCTGAAAAACAAAAACAAAAAAAAAAAACAGCACACTTTGTGAGTTTGTTTGACCTTTGCCTTTAGACATTCTCTGTATATAAGACTTATGTATGTAAGATGTCCCACTTAATTCTATTACGATGGCTAATTAGGACAATATTAACCAACAAAAGCCTCAAATGCCTCAATGCAGAGCACTTGAAAGGCAGCAGGACAGGAATTATAGTGACCAATACAGTTATAAAGTCAGGCCTGGACTAAAATATTAAAGTAAATATTATTATATTTTTTCTTACTTCCACTTTCTTCGGAGCATACAATTATGGTGTATCATACAACAAGGAACTACACATGTTGCTGTGATTAGCAAGGAGTTGTAATGTTCTATTGCTGTAGTTAATCATCTATACAGATGTATAGATGTTGTCTGAGTCATAAGTATATTGTTATTGAAAACCATGGCTTTGATATTTAGGGAAGTTTATAAGCACATCTGCAACAAAATCTTATGAATATTCCCTTGGCCAATTCATTAGACCCTCTAGATATGCAGAGCTAATTGCAAACTGTGCTATGGTTTGAGCTAGACTGACACTAACTTGTGAGGAAGAAACAGAGGAAGTTGGGGTAGGAGAGCACTCCCGTTAGTGTTGTCTGTTTGGTATACACATTACTGCCTTGCAAGATTCAGTATGATGTGAATGGGGGTTGTGTCTTCCTCTGAAAGAGACAGCTCTGGAGGCGAGGAGACATGATTAAAGATTGTTATATCTTCTCATGAGAGCAGTAGGAACCATACAACTTACCAATGAAATGTATGTTATTGAAAAGCATGAAGAAATTAACTGTATGGGTGATGGCAAGCAAAGGATACACGAGTGTTTTTGCTGAATATGGGTCTTTAATGGAATAAACTTTGTCTATTAGAGGGGAAAAAGGAAGTGTGAGATGTCTTACACTGGTGGTTGGTGGGGACAATAAAGGCATACACTATAGCTGACCCCTCTCAGGATTTGGTCAACAAATATATGCCCAACCAGCTTATACTCTGGGAAGATCAGAAGTTATTTTGTTATGCTTAACAAACCACCAAGACTTAGTGCTATTCCAGTCATAAATATGTGTCTTCTCATTAGCTTTTAGTACCAGGTACTGTCTCTGAAAAACAGTGTAGACCTTCTGACATGGTGGGGTGGGGCAGGAGTAGGTGATCTGTCATCACTCTGTAGCTAAAGTGTGAAGATGTGTAACTCACCTTGCTAGTCTCCTGAATCAAGGGCACTCTTCAGGAAGGTAAAGCCAAGAGAAAAAAAAATGATTTACTGTTTTCAGAATGACGAAGAACTGAAAATTTCTACCCCAGTAGGAAATCCTGAGAAAGAATAAGAGGCCACTGTGGATTTCTGCGATAAGGCCTTTATGTCAGTGACTTTGCTGCTGATTTGCACGGAGTTAGAGTGCAATGATTTAAAAAGGCCATGAATATATCTGCTATAACACCAAAGTCAATTACAGCTTTAACTCATTTCAGAGAGCCAAATGCAGATGGAATGTGCTCAGGTAGCTCTGACTGAACACAACTCGTTTTGGCATCACGACAGCTAGACATGAAGTAAGCCCTAATCACATTCAGCTAACATCATGTTGATCACAAGTAATGGAGGGCACAGAGAAAAGCAATCTGGCCAGTTATCATTAATGTCTGTCAGCTAAACCAAGCTTCGATAATCATGTTCAGACATAATAAAATCTCAAAGTGAAGGGTACACTCAAAAGCCTACTTTTACTCAAAAAGAGGAAATATGTCAAAGAATAAAATACTGTACCTGCCAAGTCTGTGTTGAAAAATGGCCAGCACATATTCTTCTCTTGTTTACTTGATGCACAGCACAGTGTGACAGGCATGATATGCTTGAATCTCATTTCCAAGTCTTCTCACCTTCCTATCGCTCAAGAACTTTCAATATATTGCATTTACTGAGAAGTTTCATGCTTCACGGCTGTTTTCTCTGTGATACAAAAAGAAGTTGTAACCTTTCTTCCTGCTTCACACAGCATTACTGATAGCACCAGCATAGTATTGCTCTTTCTTAAAGAAGAATGAATGTTATTAAAAAATAAATGAATAAAATAAATTAAGCATTCTTCTTTGTTTTCTCTCTCTCTGCCTTCTAGTCACATATAATAAGCTAAATTATATAAAACATGTTTGCATATGCAAAATGTATATTTTTAAAAATGTTTGGAGTGAAATTGTTGCTCTCTGGAACAGTAGCAATAACATGTTTATTTACTCATGCTTATTTTCATTGTGAATCAATAGAGTTCTGGTGTCTAACTTAAGATGAGGTAAAGTCAGAGCATTAGCATTTTCCTGGAAGAAAATACAGAGACCATGTTAATTTCATATTTTATGACACTACTAATCAATCTATTTTCTGATTTGAATAGTCAGTTACAAATTATATGGCTATAGCTATGAGAAGAACCTTTTCAGAGAAAAGGACTGTAGAAAAAATGTTATCCGCTCATGCAAGGATAACATTTTTAAATTTTATGCTGAATGGAAAATCAACACAGAAGATAAGTATTGTCTGAAAGCTTTCTGAAAGCACTGAGTTTCAAGCCTGTACATATTTCCTGCAAAGCTGAAATTGCACAGTTATTTCATCACAAAGGATACTGTGGGAAGCTGCTGCAGTCATTGAGGAACATATATTAGTAACACCAAAACAAACATTAGGCAAATCAGAAGACTGAAACATGACAGCCATTCTGTAGGTCTGATAATAATTTCTGGCAGGTAGAGATGAAATAGGAAAAGAAGTCTTATTAATTATTTTTAATGATATACAGAAAAATACCCAGTCTGAAATGATAAAGAATTGAGCTCCCATTGCTTGAGTCAGTATCATGAAGTCTTAGTTCAAGTACAAAGTAAAGACTTCTTACAGAATATAATGTCAATATTAGACATACAGACTACATTTTTGTGAAAACTTTAAGTAAATGGGATGATAATTTATGATTTTTCAAGCATTTAGAATATGAAAAATCTAAGGCTAGTTTCTCAGTATATTAGTTCATTCAAAACATTTGATAAATCAGAACATCAGGTTTCTAATAAACGGACCTTCTTGTGCTATGGTTGAGATACAGTTGTGAAACGGTTGTCAAGTTTTCAAGAATAATCTCCATTTTACTTGCAAGGTCCCTATTACTGTATCTGAATGCTTCACAATCCTTAACATATTGTAGAAAAAAAAAAAAGTCTGGGAAAAGAAGTCTTAAGAGATCATTTAGAAACCTCCTTTGCCAAGTTTGAACTCACTGTGCCTATGTCATTTCTGTTAGGTCTGACTTAAACATTTCAGTGGTGGAGTTTCTTCATTCTCCCTAAACAATCATGTCAGGTGTTTAACTGCCCTTAAAGTTAAAAGGATTTTCTCACTGCCTAACCAAAAGGTACTTTGCTGCAATTTAAGTGCACTTTTTCTTTCTCCTGTCTCTGGTGGTTATAGAGAACAGATTATCTTCATTTTTGTGCCAAATTTTTCCAGATTTGAAGGAAGTTATTTCTTCTCAAAACTAAAGAAATTCAGTTCTTTCATGCTGTACTCAGATCATGCTTTGCAGCTTTCTGATCAGAATTATTGCTTTCCTCTGGTTCTTTGTGCAGTGGGTGGGAGGGGGACAATGATTTGAATTAGGCATAAGATTTTAGTTGAGTTCTTTCCTGAGAGAAAATGAATGACAATGTATCTGGCATGATACACAATAGCAGCCTGTGTTTTTTCTTCTTTTTGCTGTAGTATAAAGCATATTCTATCACTAGGCCATAGACATTCTGTCTTTTGCCTCCTCTATTCTTGCAGGGTAAGCAAGAATCATATGCAAAGGAATGGAAAATTCATGGAGTATATTGAAAGACATCAAAGCGATCAAAGAGATCCCTCTCATTCTACACAAGCAGATGAAGAGTTTCACCTGTGGATACAACTCATTACTGAGTACATACATTGAGTGTCTATCTCTGAACAACACAAATAGGTAGTTGTACTACAGAATTTATACCCTTTTGCCTATTCTCCTTCTAGATCTATGAGGCTGGCACACTTTGTTTCCCTGCTCCAGGATAAGCTTATAAAATGCTGACTGTGCTGTCAGCATGTCACCACTTCATTGTCTTAGGTTGAAGACGGCATATAAACTAATCTCTCCTTTTCTAAACAAATGTTCCAGGTACTGTTCTTGTTCAGAAGTTTGCTTTCCATAATAATAGTATCATCATCATACATATGATACCAGTCCCAACCATCTGTAGTTCACAAACTTCCTGAGCTGGACATGCTTTCTGTGTGGATGGTAAACCTCAACAGATTAACTTTCCATGGATTTGTCTGGAATCTTTCTTATATCAAGTAAACTTTTAATAGGAACAATGCCTGTAGCCAGGCATTCACAAGATTTACAACATTACCATCCATTTTCATCTATCACTTTTTTTTTTTTTTTCTTTGAACCTATTTCATTTGAAGTGTTCTAGCTCATGTGCTAGAAGAGGAATTTAGTATCCAGTTCCTAAGCATCTTCTCCAGAAGACTCTCCCTCTGACTGAAACAGAATTGAAACAAGCTGCTGGCAATTTAAGTCAAGGTCAAGAGCTCTTAAAGTGGAGGAAAGCCAGTAGGCATAGAATAGCATTTGATTTGCCGGGATGCATGCACTATGGATAAAGTCATGGAAATTCTCTTTTCCTTAAGAAAGATTAGGATATATAATGACTATAAGACAAGGAAAGGGTGAACAGGTTGAAGAAATGTTGTGTCATGTTGAAAAAGGGTCAGAAGGAAACCTAAGTAGTGGTCATGTAGTTTTCTATATTGAAGTTGGAAGTCTAACTAGTAAAATAAGACCATAGATCTAAATAAAACTATTGCATTTTGGAAACTTGAAGGAAGGAAAACAATTGGTAGCACATGCTAATGCAATGTTTATAGGAAATATAAAGCAAACAGTGCTGGCACTGGAGTAGTTTTGTATATTTAAGAAAGTAAAATCACCAATGAATAAAATATTCCATAAAGACACATATTCCAGTCTAAATAGGAAGAATATAGTCTATGCTTTTAAAATTGCCCAGCCTTATGATTTACTTACTGTCTCCATAAAATATATATTTAATATTTAATTATCATTCATAAACCAATAAATAACAAAGTCTATTTATAGTGGAATGGAACCATATTGTTACTACAAGCTAAAATAGCAAAAATTGTAGAAGAATGGTATTCCAAATCACTTGCTCAGAAGCATGCAATTGTAATTGAAAAATAAACAAACAAACAAAAAATTGACTTTGATGTCCTTTATTCTGTGTACATCTTGTCTATGCTATCCAAACCTTATTCACAAATGTAAAATATGGAAGAAAACAAAGGATTAATGCCTGAAACGGACTAACTTTAATTTATACCTAAGGATGGAGGAGATTACTAGAATTTCAACCTTTTACAGAGTAAATTGTATTTGTCTAAAAATATGTTTCAGATTTGAATAATTCTCAGACACTGAGCATATTTAATATATGGGTAAAAGAACAGGGAGAGTTTCTTAACTGGTCCCAAATAAGAGATAAACAGAGAAAAGAAGATAGTATCCTCAACAGCTCACATGAAGAAGTCTTTGAAGGAGAAAAGCTATAATGTCAGGAAAAAAAAAAAAAAAAAGAGGGGATTAATTGATTCTAAATGATTTACAAGTTGGTCAAATTATATCATCTCCAGAAGCATCAACACATCTCTTGAAATGGGTGGATCCTATTAGCACATATATCTAGGTGAGTTACTATTAGTTAAAAAACAAGCAATCAATAAAATGCTATTTATAACTTTTGATTTTGCTCATCAGAGTATATTAACCTGACTTATACTTCAGCTGTAACAGCTGGAAAGCCCTGGAAAATCCTTTGAAACCTACCTACAGTTGCTAACTATGATATAGAAATATCCAAACAAACAAGAAAATTTTCTTACCCATAGGCAAACAATAGGAATCTAGGAACAAACAATAAAGTCACCGATGTCACAGAAAAAAAAAAAATGTTCACAAGGAATGCTCACAAACCCTCCATTTTAATGAAAATACTATATCAGTGGCTAAAAGAAAATACTATATTCAGGTATTGTTATTCCAGCTTGAATATAAATACAGACTAAAAAGACAATTGCTCTCTGCATAAGATTAACCTCCAAGGAAACAAAAAAAAAACAAAACAAATTTATAACCTATTTGACTTTTTATCTGGATTCTTTTTAGATTAAGGGAAGAGATTTCTCAGGTTTCTTATACAATCTTTAGAAAGGAAATGTATGATGTGAAAGAACCTAAAGAAAGCTACATGCACTTCACAAGAGATATGGGAACAAATAGCCAAAATGTGGCTAATAGGAAAAAAAAAAAAAAAAAAAAGGTAGAAATCAAGGGGATAGCAGTAGCCAATTCTCTCAAGAAATGCTTTTGCCTAATTTTTGGCCTTTATTGTTCACAATTGACTCTTTTTCTTTTAACAGTTTAGTCACTCACTATTTTTAAACTTAAATTTGAAGAATAAGGCAAAGAGAGGGAATAATCCCAGCAGGGGCTCTTTTTATTGCTGTTCTCCTTTTATCTTTTTCTCTGTATATTTTGCAGGTTTGTTTTTGTATTACTGCAGTGGTTCTGAATTTTAATGATAAAGCACTTGGCCCAACATGTGCAATAATAGGCTTAGTTATTCAATACTTGTCTAGAATCTCTGAGAATTTCAAATCCTAACATCTTTAAAAACAATGCATATTTTTTCCACTGGTTAAAAGAGAAAGAAAAGTGTTTGCTAGAACATGCAAGTTATAACTTGATTTGAAAAGAGCTAAAGCAGGAAAGCCTGACTAAAGAAAGGAAGGAAGGAAGGAAGGAAGGACGGAAGGAAGGACGGAAGGAAGGACGGAAGGAAGGACGGAAGGAAGAAAGAAGGAAAGAAAGAAGGAAAGAAGGAAAGAAGGAAAGAAGGAAAGAAGGAAAGAAGGAAAGAAGGAA
>VZSV01000083.1:3092141-3140658 GCA_013398735.1 Nothocercus julius | reverse complement strand
AAAGAAAGAAAGAAAGAAAGAAAGAAAGAAAGAAAGAAAGAAAGAAAGAAAGAAAGAAAGAAAGAAAGAAAGAAAGAAAGAAAGAAAGAAAGAAAAGGAAAATATGTATTATCCAAAGAAGGGAATGTATCTGACTGATAGACCAGATGGTTGTGCTGCCATTCAGAGGGACCTCAGCAGGCTGGAGAAATGGGCAGTGATGAACCTCATGAAATTCAAAAAAAGGAAAATGCCAAGTCCTGCAGCTGGGAAGAAATAACCCTGTGCCCCAGAGGCCCCAGGCACAGGGGCATCCAGCTGCAGGGCAGTTCTGCAGAGGAGGATCTGCGTGTCCTGGAGTGCTGTCTGATTCTGGTCTCCCCACTGCAAAAAAAGACATGGATTTACAATTCCAAAGAAGGGCTATGAAAATGGACTAGAGCATCTCTCATAAGAGGAGAGGCTGAGAAAGCTGGGATTGTTCAGACTGGAGAAGACCAGACATGTAATAATGTATATCATAGAATGATAGAATGCTTAAGGTTGGAAGGGACCTCTAGAGACCATCTAGTCCAACCCTCCCTGCACACGCAGGATCACCTAGAACATGTGGCACAGGGGGGCATCCAGGCGGATTTGGAAGATCTCCAGAGAAGGGGACTCCACAATCTCTCTCAGGAACCTCTTCCAGTGCTCTGTCACCCTCATAGAAAATGAGTGTGACATATGCTGAGATTGATATCCCCCAGCTCAGCAATTTGTGCTCCTTTCTTCTCCCATCTCTCCAAAATTTGTGATGTATATCCTGTTTTTCTTTGTCTTTTGAAGGTTTGATGGGTGGCTGCTGGGAGAGCAGGAAGATTGGACACATCTGTGCTATAGCAGTATCAGTCAAACAGCAGACAAATACAACATTCAAGGCTGTCCAATTAAATGTTGTTTTTATATAATCTCATTTCTTAACTTGAGGCCGTGGCTTGAGCTGGAAATATTACATGGAAAGCTATCTTTCCACCATTCCTGGCAAAGATTACTAGAAACCTGTTTAGAAAACTCATAATAGAGAGTCAGTGTATTGCTTTGTTTGAACTTGCTTATGTTTTGACTCTTATTTGGAAAAGTTTTGTTGTGTTTTGTTTTTCTGTTCACCTTTTCTTTGAGTTTTTTGATGGAAAGTGAAAGACAGGGTGACCAAGACAAACTGGGAAAAACCTGTAGATGGCATTAGGGCATCAGTACATTTCTAGCCACTAGTTCTGGGCACTTTCAAGAACATGAAGTACCAAGAGGTCAAGAAGGTGTACAGCAACTACATCACACCTGAAGAAGTTAGATGATTGCCAACCAGTATCATTTAAACCCCTTAAAAAATCAATGTAATGTTTAACTGCCTTTCAGTGTAGTGAGTGAAAACTGTATAACCTATGAGTAATGTACTGACTAATGCAATCTAACCGTCTCAAAGGAAAACTTGGCTACGGCTTTAGTCAACTAAGATTAGCAGCTGGCAAATCAAAAATGGAAGTCATTGTGTAGTCAATAGTGGAAAAGGCCAGAACGTGACAGACCTTAATTATACTGGCATATAGAAAACAATGTGACCTGATTATACTACTTTCTTTATGTTATGCCTTGGAAATACCAAGGATGTGTTGCTAGAATGGAGTATTACCAAATTTTTTCTGAACCCAAGATAGAAAATGAAGATTTAGGTATGAGTGAAAACATACATTTAAGGCTGTGTTAGGATTCAGTTAGCATGCTTTCCTTCCTTCTCTGAATTAAGTTTCAGGTCAGTAGTCTGTAACAAATCCTCTATTCCAGGGGGAGACAAGCTAGTACATTACAACACAGAAACCACACTCCCTTATAAAATGTTTGAGAGAATGAAATGAGTTCCACCAGGATACATAAAAGTAATTAACACATTAAATGAATAGTATCTTGCTGAGATTAACCTATTCATTATTTTTTTAAAAGAAGATACTCTTTCAGTAGAGATCAGCTACATTCAAATTACCTTCAGTATGTGCAATAAAATTTGAAATGATCATTGTCATCTAAGATGAAAATTATACAATAGAGCTTATTTAACTTACAAAGATTGCCTACATGTTTTGAGTATTTTTAATGTTTTGCAAGTGCACATTAAAATACCATAATATAACATTAATATTTTAAATTGTAAGTAATATTATGTACAGTAAGTATAACCTGAGAGCAAAGGAGTTGCTTGCCAGAGAGGATTCAAAGCAGGACATCACGGTGACTTTTTTTCAACTGTAATTTGAAGATTTCAGACACTGACGTGTAATTCTTTTTTATCAATCATGAGTTTAACATGGCCGTTTTTGTATAATGAAGAGCAGCTGCCATGAACTAGTTGTCTGCCAAAAAAAAAGTCATATCCATACATTTTGCTTAGATTAATGCATCTCTGATAATGTGTCAGAAGAATCCCTCAGTTGATACAAACACTGAGCAGCAAAGAACTATTAATGATAGCTGTATCATTACTATTTCACTGTAAAAAAAAAAAAAATGTATAGCAGAAGTTAGGAAACATTTCAGTGCCACAAACTTGCCCCATGCACAAAAATGCCTCAGCTGCATCTGAGGCAAATTTTCACTATACGAAATGAATATAATTTCAGTGTTTCCACATGAGATTTTGATGGGGCTGGCTTTACTACAGCCACTTTTTTTTTTTTTTTTTTTTTTTAAGCCCTGGTGTCTTTGGACCAGATCTTTCAGCTGATGTGAGATGGTTTTGAAACTGATGGAAGTCTCATGGAAATGTCTACCTTGAACCACAGATTTTTCATTTTGGCTAACATGCGGAAAACAGGAGCAATGAAATCTCTTGGGGCATGAATCCATTGGAATGGAGGAAATCACTGTTAGGAAAGACTGCATTAGCACCTCTCCTCTGCAAAATAGTAAGCACAATCCATCCTCCTCTCACTACAGTAGCTCCCTCTGGAGTGCTGAATAGATAGAGCAGAACTTACATATGTCTGTCTTGGCAGCTGTATTGGTTTTTGCATAATCAGCTATCTTCCATATGCTATGAAGTATTGTTTCCTATGTGCAAAATTATAAATCCTGGGCAATATTGTTTTGGTTAAATTCATTATGAATTATTTTGCTGATTAATAGACTAGAAATATTGGTGTTTATTCATGAAAACTATGGAAATATAGGAAGGGTGAAGAGAAAATAAAATCTAAAAAGGATTGTATATGACTTTATTGGTGTTTATGCTGTTTTTGAGTTTATTTCATTTAAAAGACTCACTTTGATATTATTCATTCGAAACATTTTAAAATAATCTTTTAAAAATAGAAATATATATTTTTTTCTCAGACTAGCAGATGTTTTGCAATGATAAAGGATTGTGTGTGTGTGTGTGTGTGTGTGTGTAATGGATAGCTACTTGGTATTTAAGCGTACTGACTGTCTCTTAATATTATGTTTAGTTTGATGCTACTTAACTGAAATGCAGCTGAATTTTTAGATCCTGATCTGGGACTGAAGAACACAGCTTCACTGCTGTCTGTGAATCTATGTAATTTAATCAGATGGGAGCAAGTCTTGCAAGTCAAAATCAAAATCCAATCATATCAAAAAGTCTTTTTCCTGTGGCAAATATGGCTATAAAAATTATAGAGTATATACAGAACAGTATATAACAGTTCTAGCATACTCATATAGTACTCTAGCTACTTCAGTGTTCACTGCCGTGAATATCTAACATTCAATTTGTTTCTGAATGGATTCTGGTGCTATTTTTATTACCCCTATGAAAGTGTGTTTTCATTTAGAACAATGAAGCAGGTATTCATGAATGAGTCACTCATAATTAGACTGAGATGTTTAAAACATGCTTCTAATAAGAAACAGCAATAACATGTTTACTAAGAGTTATAGGGGAGCAATCTAAACAGTTCCCCTGTGTTATTGGAAATCATTGAGAATTTTTGGACAATAAAGGTCCCTCTTGAAATTATTCTTGTATATATCTTAGAGGGTTTCTGGCTTTTCTTAGGCCTATTCATTTCCTTTCTCGAGTGCACATGACCATGCGCAGCCCTCCGTGCAGTATCCAGGCTGGGAAATGCTCAGCTCCTGTATGCTGAGCTAGCATTTCAAACAAATAGCAGAATTCCCACTAGCTGGAATGGATGCAGCTTCTCTCTGGAAATGGGTTGATATGACTGAAGCACTTTCATGCTTTCACAAGCCTGGACCTGTTTTGATATCTTCTACTGCTTTTTAATGCTATAATGGATGTCTGAGCACGGTGTGAATTGCCAGCCCATTTATAGTGTTTCCCCTTCAGCACTTCTCGGTAACCATAGCCACTCAGTGCTGCACGAGGACAGGAAACTGGAGTCCTTGAAATTAAAACAGCTTCACTGTACAATCGCTCAAAGCAACGAACATCACAAGCTATCGCCTTCCCTCCTCCATTGAAGCTTGGTGAAGTATGGTGTATGCACCTTGGCTTTCCAAAGGAACCCTCAGATCGGTAAATACATGGAGAAGTAATAAATGCAGGTTAAAAGAACAGTACCTAAAGATAAGGTTGTAGTTCTATATGCTGATGTGCTTCAGAGAGGGGAAAAAAAAAAAAAAAAAAAGGCAGAAATATGCACCAACTCCTGTTAGCCAGCATGTATTTCCAGACACCTGAAGGAAGAAAAAAGTTCCAGTAACTGCTGATGTCACTGGTAGAGCAGTGCGTTTGGTGAACCCGTTGAATATGGTCCCATTAAAATGATTGGTATGGACACAGGACAAAAAAGACTTCAGACTTCCAGAAAAGAGTTCATTTCCAAGGCAAACTCAATCTTTCCCTCAAAATGCTGAATGCAAACTGCAGACGTTCCTGCAACTCCCTCTTGCATAAGATGAGGAACTCTTGAAAGAGGTTCCATGTGAGACCTAAAGTCTTCCTTTCTGGAGGTACAATAGGTGCTCTTCTGGAGGTCTTTCTCAGGGACATTTGGACTTTGTAGAAACAGGCATTTTTTTTTCTTTGAACATGTAGCCAAATGTATATAGAGAAAGTACAGATAGATGACTGAAGAAATGAGATTTTGTTGTTAGCACTGAAGTTGATATAGACTAATACCATAGAATCATAGAATCACAGAATGCTTAAGGTTGGAAGGGACCTCTAGAGATCATCTAGTCCAACCTCCCTGCACACGCAGGGTCACCTACAGCATGTGGCTCAGGACTGCGTCCAAGCGGGTTTTGAACATCTCCAGAGAAGGAGACTCCACAACCTCTCTGGGCAGCCTCTTCCAGTGCCCTGTCACCCTCACTGTCAAGAAATTTTTCCTTAAGTTCCTGTGGAACTTTTGGTGCTTCAGTTTGTGACCGTTTCCTCTAGTCCTGTCAGAGGTCCCCACTGAAAAGAGGCCGCCCCATCCTCCTCGCTGCCTCCCTTGAGGTACTGATAGACACTGATCAGGTCTCCTCTCAGCCTTCTCTTCTCCAGGCTGAACAGGCCCAGCTCTCTCAGCCTTTCCTCATAGGGCAGATGTTCCAGGCACCAGATCATGAAGCCCAGGTCCCTCTCTGCAGAGCTGCTCTCCAGCAGGTCAGTCTCCAGCCTGAACTGGTGACTGGGGTTATTTTTCCCCAAGTGCAGGACCTTGCACTTGTCTTTGTTGAATTTCGCAAGATTTCTCATTGCCCAGTCTGTCCAGGTCCCTTTGGATGGTAGCACAGCCCTCTGGGCTGTCAGCTACTCCTCCCAGTTTAGTATCATCAGCAAACTTGCTGAGGGAGCACTCTGTGCCTTCATCCAGGTTATTAATGAATAAATTGAACAGGAAATATTATTTCAAAATGAAGGGAAGAGATGGTCTGTGGCTTTGCATGCTTCTCTCCACAGCTTGAGTCCTCAGAGAATATAAGGAAATGCTTTCTTGGGAAATATTAGAGTTCATTTATTTCCACTTCCTTGTCCAGTATGAAGGTTGAGCAGAGCTGACTTCTCCCTGTTTGTAAGGGTTTCATGGCTTTGTAATCTTCCATTTTCCATTGAGAAACAGACATAGAAGGGAACGATATCTAGCCTAGGAACTCTGACTGGTAGTGAAATAGCCAGCTTCTAACTGAGGTTGTAATGGTTAGTTGCAGCTCCCAGGCTCTTCTCTCTCCACTGCCACTTCTTTCAGCTCTATATCTTTTTTAAATACAACTTCATGATGCTACTGTTTCTTTCTTGATATTTTTCTTTCAATTTAGTAAATTTTCTGTCAAACAAAACTCACTTCCTTCCTCCAGTAAATTAGAATGGTCAAATAAAATTGTTAGAGCAGATCTATAGCACGTAGATCTTTGAGCATATATTAAAATGCAAAATTTCAAATTAAACATAAGCAAACTCCTTTTTATGATGAGGGTGGCTGAACTGGAATATGATGCCCAGAGAGGCTGTGGAGCCTCCATTCCTAGAGACATTTGGACCACTGGTGGACACAGCCCTAAACAATCTGCTGTATCTGACCCTGTTTTGAGCGGGGCGCTTGGACTAGACCATCTCCAGAGATCTCCTCCTATCCCAGAAATTCTGTGATTCTTCCACACAGATGCTGCATGCTACATCTGCTCTAGTTGTTCACTTCTTCGCAAGATTCTCTGCTTTCTATTTAGGTTGAAAGCTTTTCCTTAAATATTATCCAGTTCCTAGCACAGTCTGCTTTTGATTTCTTCTGAGCTCTCTTATAATACCAATGTTAGCGATAATTTAGTTTCTTAAACATGTTTGCTTTAAATATGATCATTTGTATTTTTTGCAGATGAAAGGTAGCACAAATCACAGTCACTGCAAGCAAACACTGTTTCCAGTAAATACTGAGTTAGCTGTTCAGAAAACTAACTTACATTTATTCTTAAAGTATTTTGTGGACTTTTTTTTTCCATAGAGTCATTTTATTAACTCTAATAATTTTATTAAAATCATGAAGTGTGATATAGCACATTTGTTTTCAGGTCAGGAACATTTTGACCTTGCTTTTTTGATTTTTTTGATCAGCAACTTGTTTTAAATTAGAAAGATCAAGAAAAACACTTTTGCAATTATTCAAAAAAAAAAAAAAAGTCATATTTGTCCAGCGATCCTCCAAATCCTGTCTGAATAGGTATATTACTGAATAGGTATATTAGCATAAATTTGGGGCTTATATCTCTGGGTCACAGAAATGCCACTCTTTGGTGTCTGTTGTATAGAAGAGGCCCTAGGGAGAAAACTATTAGGCTAAAGGAGTATTTTTATTTCACCTTGTTTTATTCAGGTTAACTTACGTTATAAATGACTTTTAAAATTACCTTTTCCTGCTTTAGTTTCTCTACAAATGTTTTATAGGATGCCAAAATATAAATAAAAATGAACATTCAAAAGTCTAGACTTGCAATTCTAAGAGAATGACATAAACCACGCTGTTTCACCATCTGTGAATGATGGGAGCAGCAAACATAGGAGAACTGAAAACCTTGCTACGTGTTGCTACTAAATTTTGTACATGCTTCCCCCTATCATCCTCCTTGGATATATTACATGGGGAAGGAGCATTTCCCTGTCCCACACCTGTACAGTAAATACGATTGGCTTTATATTCATCTACGCTTGTTTTTGGCTTATGAATGGTAGTTATCTGTAAATATGTGACAACAGAACTAAGTAGTCATCTAAAAATACTGGAAAGCGTAAAAGGGATTGTTACAAAACAAAACAAGACAAGACAAAAGACAAAAGAATTTTCTGCATTTACCATCTCTAAATGAAAAGTTGGAGTAGTATTCTCTGAAATTGATACTGATACAATGAAAATGAATTCCACCGGCTGAGCATGGGGCCATGGGAAGCAAATGAGGGCAACAGAGTTAGCCTTAAACTGCTCTTGCCTCCTGCTAATTAGAACAGTGAATACCACGGCCTCTGTCATGCAAAATCCCTCAGAAAGATCACGTAAATAGCACTTGGGTCCAGGACATTTCTGACATTCACAAATTCATGACATTCACAAATTCTTTATTCTTTTCTACCTCTGTCATTTATAAGTTCGTGTACTGAATAGCCATTCCCACATTCTTCTAAAATCTCACCTGTTACCTATCAGAAATTATTGTACAGCATCTATCATAAAAGATCTCCTATTTCGGTGATTTCAATAGGAATTGTTATCTGGGAATAAAACAAACATATTTTGTCTAAACTGGAAAAACTTCTGAAGATACCAAATACAATTATTTAATCTCTGAGTATTCCTAAGGATCACATCTACAAAAATTATCTTCAGTCATCACGGCAGTTTCATCATAACTTCCAATTCTACAAATTGAACTGCTTAAGCAATATTTTACTAAAATATATCCTTGAGACACAATTATTCTACATATACATTCATAGTATAAGAATTTTCATGAACTGTTGCTGGTTTTACTAATTCAAATGGAAACATAAGTTTATGTGTACATGATACAGTAAGGACAAAAATGTATTTTAAAGTGTTTATAGACTATTTATAGACTACAGACACATTGATTTTAGAGCTAACCTAGTTGTTTTAGCAAGAGGCAGATCCATTGCGCTCAGTTCTCAAATCAGATAGAGTGATTGGGCTCAACTCAGGTACGATGTATGTGATATGATCACAGATTCTTTCGCTATTTCTAGGATTACACAAATAGAACATTCATTTTGCTTTTGCTAACGATATAAAAATGCATTACTCATTGGTTATTGCTGCAATCCATCATTCCACTTTCCTGTGCACTGAAACCCATAGTTTGTATCTTTTGAAGCTGGCAATATCTGAGTTCATTATATTTGTGCTGAGCCATTACCATGCTCTGTATGCATCATACGTCTTGTTTAGAATAATGATTTGACACAAAACTATCAAAACTCAGTTGCTCTGAAATATATCAGTCTGTCATTTCTTCATATTAGGCCAGTGATGTCATAAGATGACTTCAACTGGTTTATCATGTGTCATCATGTCTCTTCAGGCTAATTATTCCATATCAAACCATTCCACTGCATCATTGAAAGAACACAACTATATCCAGTTGTTTTATGTCATAATGATTATTTGCTCTAATTGTAATAAAAATAATAAATCCTAGATGAAAACAAAAAAGTTATAGAAATTTGTTCAAGCGATCATTCAATGCTAAACATATTTATGTAATTCCTGATTCATTTGTACTCTTGTTTGGGTACTGGTGACCAATCTGCAAAGTCAGTTTAGGATAAAGATGCCTTTCACACCTGCTCCTGCAAAGTGCAGCATGCTTACTATAGTTTTTTGGTAAGATGTGTAAAAACATATAATAAATATACATCCAGAAACTGAATAACGTTCATTTAGTCCTTGATTGACAGTGAAGTAAGAGATGAATGACGATACCATTTCCAACATAAGTGCAACATGTTTCATTATGGAAGGAGAGGGGATAGTGTAGAAGACCTTGTGGTGGAAGGTATTTCTAAGAGCCAAGTATGAAGAGCTACTTGCAAAAGGTATTTGACCAAATGTAGATTCTTTTGATAAAATGTGGACAACTGCATCCAAACTAGTCACCATACATGCCTTCTCCAGTAAAGGGAGAAAGGAAATTCCTTGTTACGATTTATCTCATCCTAAATAACATATCTAAAATAGGCCAAAAATCTCATGTCAGTGTTTTGCCATACTACTTCAGGCCAAGAATCCACAAAGACAGCATTTTATCTTGCTGACTTACTTGGTAGGTGAGACATCATTGCCAGGAAGAGGATGCTGAGCTCCTACATTCTGAGTATGCTGACTCCTCTCATTTTAAATGCAGGAAATTCAGTTATGTAGTTTGGTTTTAATGGGAACTGTGTTCAGGCTCTCTCATAAAAGAACTGAGAAATGATGCCCAAAAGCATTTTCTCCTCCAAAACAGGAGGATAACAAGCATATATTGTATTCTCCTGCCATAGTCTTCTAGGACATTTCCTAAGGATGTAGGATTTTCTTCTGTTTAGTGACTCTTAATAAATTTCTCTTTTGAACACTTATCCAGTTGCCCTTTTGGCCTCCAGAAGGAGACAGCAACAACTGAACCTTTTTCTCCATGCCATCAAGATTGTGCAGCTCTCTATCCCATCCTGTCTATTTCAGGATAAACTCTGACTATCAGGACCAATATATCCTTCCCCTCTTCCAGTGCTCTGGCTGCCTGTGCTAAAGGCTGACTCCAACATGGTGCAGCTGTAACCAGGATCTGACTGACATGGAAAAAACCTGGGAGAGAAAGAGCAGTGATAATCCTAATAAGAGCCTTCTATCTGCACAAGGAAGCTAAATGTATTCTCAGGCCTTTCCTTTAGGCCTAATGTGAGCTTGTACCCAACCATGGATTTTGCTGACCTTGACTTTGTTTTGCTGACTTCTTTTCCTGGCTTGATCTCAAACCAGACTTGCCTGATACTTACTGGGCCTGGTCACTGTCACTGAACCTGCTCTGCTCTTCTTGCTCAGGTCTTGGGAGTCTGCCCTGGCTTGTAAAGTATGTTCTAGTTCCTGTAATGTGATCTGACTGTTGTCTCATCATCATGTTCACACAGTGATCTCTTTGTACCATGTTTTGCTTTAGAAGAAAAGCTGACTAAGTGTGAAACTCATGCTCTTCAAAAACTGAGCAACTAAGGACCAGGAGGATGGAATACAATCTGTTCTGTAACTTACAGATATTCTAAAGAGTCCATGCATCTCTGGCTCCTGTGAAGTTTCCGATAGGAACCTACACTACTGATCGTTATGTCAAGTCCTCCTTTAACCTTTGTATCACTCCGGTAGCACATGAAGACATGTTCCGGCATCCTCAGGTACATACTCCCTCTCAATCACTTTCTGCAGCTCCTGAATGTTTTCCTTAAGTGCTGAGAGGTTCTCAAACTCCCAGATCTCATGTCTGCTCCTTTGCTTGAGATGCCAAGATAATCATATGCATCAATTCAGACTTCAAGGTGTCATCACTCAAAAAGAACTTAATGGAGAAAGTAAGGTCAAAGCAAGTCCTTCGTTCCTGCCAACTTTCAATTCTCTGTACAGCTTGGCTGCAGTTGTGTATGCATATCCAACAGACTCTTCAGCCAACACTAGATTTTGAAACTTTAATCGAATGCTCTTATAACCTTCATAACAGAAGCTATAAGTAGCGGAGGAGTATCCTGGGGAGCAGGACTGTACAAAAATGGCAAAAATAAAGGGAGATCCTGGGATGAGAAACAATAATTTCTGCACACAAAAAGCCTGCACTTTACATGATGAGTTTTTAAAAAGAAGAGGTTTTGGGGCATAGGTGAAATTGTTGTTCTAGATTGCAGTCATAGTCATAGATTCATGTTTCCTGCTTACAATCCTTGACCTATGTGCTCCTAGTCAGCTAGGAAATGCAGTGCTAATTATTTTAATCTTTCAGATGTCTGAATGTGAGTGAAGCTGCTGCAAGAAAAGGTGCCAGTCTTGGAGGCATAACTCTGTGCCTGTTTTATGGTTTTCAGGCATCATTCTGGTCTACCCAGAACTGACAGGTCCAATGGATAGCAGCTGTCCTTCCCATAGAAGCTGCTTTTACACTGAGATTTTCTTTCTGGCCCTCTGCTTGAGTTACAGTTTTGTCTGTGCTGCAGCCCAGAATGCAGGGGTATGTCATGGCCTGTTAAGTGGCTTACTGTGCCATAGGCTTACTGTGCAGGTTGATCCAGGCCCTGACCTTGACCCTCAAATTGAACTCCTGGCTTAACAGGTGCTTCACATACCCTTCACATACCTTCACATACAGCATATGTGCTTCACATACCCTTCTTTTGTTTCTTTGTCCCATAATTTTGGGGGGTTTTGATAGTGGAATGGTTTACTGATAGGCTGAAATAAAACTGCACTGCAGTTTTCCTTGTCTCCTCGGTTAGATCCTTGTGGCTGAAAGATTGATTGCTGTGTGGCTGATAATAAGTTATTCTTCTCCTTGAGGAGAAGTGTCATGTACTACTAGAGGCTCAGCCGAGAACTCCCTGCGAAGGAGCTTCTGAAATTTGAGTTTTCCAAGATAAGAATCTCTGGAAGCATGGAGTAGTTCTTCCAAGTGTGATTGTAACACACTGGGTCATCCTGGCTACTATAATTTTTAGTTCCCATTGATATATTCATACCTGTATGCGCTGTCCTTCCAGAAATTCTTGTTAAGTTGATTGTTAGTCTTTCTTGTAAGCTCTCTGTGGTATGACCAGGTGAGTATACAAAAAGGTGGTGTGTAATGCTGTAGGCACTTTGAATTATGAGATTTTGAAGAGGCCTGTCAAATGCTGAGGCTTACTATGTGGAATAATGAGATGTAGTCCTGCTCACTGCACTGCCACACAGAAATGGTGGTGAATTTAAAGCAGTTCAAAGGAAAAGAAATGTACAACATTTAGGAGAGCCTTTGGAGTAACTCAGACCTTGAACTTCATCTCTTGGCTCCTGCATTTAGCTTGGTGAAGGATGCTTAATCTTCAATTTCACTGAATTAACCTACCAAACAACTAGAAGTTGTTTTAAAGATTTTAAATAATATTTGACTAGAATGTCCTTATGAAGTCCTTTGCCAAATGACTACAATGAAGAAAAACTTTTTAGGTCAGATAAATAACTTTTCTCTGTGTGCCAGTAAGAAAAAATCAGCATTTGATCAAGTGCTAGCAGAATCAGCCACTGACATTTCTACTGTTAGAAAAAGATTTTTGTTGTTGTAGTTGTTGAATGGAATAAAAATACTCAGTTTTATCTTTTTACTGTGTAAAAGATACGAAGATGTCCCCTGCCCAAAATGAGTGCCTCAGTCATAAGCTATAGGCAAAAATAGCAAAATATAGGCAATAATATTAAAAAAAAAATGAAATAGGCAAAACTAGACATATTATTCAAGTTCTGAAAGACATCCCAGCCAGCAAAGCCATATTAACCTTTATTCTGTGCCTCGGTATGTATGTTGTTATTGTCATGCTTAGAGTTAAATGAGCATGCAAAGATTTAATGAATTCAGACATAGTTTGATTATTTTAATTTTTCAAGATTGTTTTTCTTTTAAATTGTGCACAAGAAATTTAGTACAGTCGGTGAAATTTATAAGCATTTCTTTTTAATTCTTAGTGTCCTTTTCATTGTCAGATTCCTTTATCTTCATATAGATTTCCATAGATCTTCATATAAAATTCCACCTCCATGCAAATTAGGTTCCTTTACATCTTTTACTGCTTGGTTAGTGCTACATGTTTTTCTTCGATGTTACTCAAAATCAAACTTCTGCTCAATTGAGTGTGTATGCTGTCCATATTTGGCAGGAAACCTTAAGCGCTGCATTCACTCTAATAGCCTGTTTTGGTTTGGCAGTTGTGGCACAGAAGATATGCTGCACAACTCTGCCATGGAAGCAGTGATAAGAAGTAATATACCATGTCAAACTCATAGTGCAAAGGGTCTAATGAAATGTGACTTAAAAGGGTTTATATGGAATCTATTTTCACCGGGAGCTTGATGGGCTGACAGTAATGATTACACGTACTTGAGTGAGGAAAGGTTCCAAAGCGCATCCTATTATACCATGTTACCATTTCAAATATGGTCACAAGGGAGAAGAGATATTTATGGATTTGCAAATAAAGTGAATAGTTTGTCATCACCAGCTCAATCTTTTTTCTCCAAACAACCAATGATCTTCAGTGTAAATCTGAAATTTCTCATTTTTGCAAAGCTGAATGCTTTCTGGAGCACAGTGGCTGCTAGGTTGCAGTCAGTGTTATCTACATTTTAACAATACTGACTGCTGGAAATAAAAATATATTTGAAATTACCTGCAACAACTGACCTTCCAAACATTTTTTCTTTTCAGCTCTGGAGTAGGACTCTTGTCTTAAATTATAAATACTTTGGAGAATAAAACTGTAGACAAGGTTATAATTTAGTGAAGGAAATGTCTCTTCCTGTCACCACAATGTTTGTTTGGGTTTCAGTGCTTTTAGTGTGAGAGACAGAAAAGTCTGCAAAACAGCACTTTATTTTGCCAGGCACCAAAAACAAAGTTCTGTAGTTGGAAATACAAATTCCTGGTAAGTAAGGTCTATACCTGCATATATTTAAATCATAACCTTTTTTCTCTCAGATGCTGTAAGGCTGGCTAAGGGAAATGCAAGTGCTGCCTGCCTTTGAGAGCTTGCTGAGACCTCACAGGAGACTGGACAACCAGTGTCCAGGTTGCCTGCGCCCAAGAGAAATGGGGCAGCGGAGCAAGGGGCTCCCCACAATTTTTAAGGGTTCCCTATTACATTTTGTCACATGATTCCTGCTGCTATAAATTGTAATGACTTACAGTAGTAATTCACAGTCTGGAAACTAGCATGTCATTTTTATGCTGTGATTTATTTACTGAATTCTTTACTGCACTAGATTTCCTTCCCCATAAAGGAAGGAATCCATTTATTTCATTATATTATGTCTTTGCCTGGTTGGGCTTTTGAGAGTCCATGAAGAACTGACAAGATGTCCCGGAGTCATCTCTGCTTCGCCTTGTTGATGAGGTTGTGAAACAAAGACAAAAGGAGTCTTCGAGGATATGGTGTTATCACTTAGTCACTGGTGCAGGCATTAGTCTCTGTATCTGCCCATATCCAGATCTTCTGAGCTTTTCCTCTTGTGGATCCGACAGTTGAAAAGCAGGACTACCAGCTAAGCTGGAAATAAATTGGAGGGAGAGAGAATATAACCAGTCACAACCCAGGTCTTTGGAGGCCAAAACACTATATTTTTCTACTTCATTCCTGACTTCTCTGTGAAGAATAATGTAGGACAGAGTGAAGGAAGAGACATCCCAATCAAATTTCAGCCAAAAACCTGAGTTTAAAATTATGGGCATCCACTTCTGAGTTTGCATTTCATATTTCTGCCTTCCAGCATCAGCCTGGAAAAACTGAATTTAATCATCAGATCCCTCTCCTAGCTTGAAGGTAAAAGAGGCTAGACTACTCTCCTTGCTTTGTTAAGAATATCTTTTAGAGCATACTTCAGATTTAGGGAAGATGCCATTCCTACTTTATTTAAAACCAGCAGGAAGTTAAGGCCACAACTTCCTTCCTGATCTTCTGCTGAAAAGACTTAGGAAACTTAGGAATGACAAATTTGTTGAATAAATTCCTCAGAATAAGCAGAGATATAATATTATGTATGATGCCTCACCAAA
The DNA here is from genome assembly GCA_013398735.1 of Nothocercus julius. Classification (NCBI taxonomy): domain Eukaryota; kingdom Metazoa; phylum Chordata; class Aves; order Tinamiformes; family Tinamidae; genus Nothocercus; species Nothocercus julius. The sequence continues at coordinate 3,125,412 of VZSV01000083.1, read as the reverse complement.
AAATAAATAAATAAAATAAAAATAATAAAAAAAAGGTAAAGCCTGGTAATTTATATCTTTTAATCCTTCATGTATTTTTCTATCTATCTATGTAAATTTCTATATTTCATTTGTCATTTCTGTAACTGGAGTGTATAAGAACATAGGCTCTATTTTAACTTGGCATTTCATAATTCACATGTGTGTGAACATCTGAAATTTCCAAAGAAAGGAAAGAGATTAGAAAAACATTAAATAAAATTCCTGTAGACCTGAGCTAATATTTATCCAGACTCCCTGACCTTAACACTTTGTACAATGCCTCCCACTATTATCTCTGTGCCACACTTCACATTGCAATCCATAAGAGCAGAGAATGAGGTTTATTTGCTTGTGGCAAACACTGACATTATGACAAGGTATATATGGTATCCAGCTTATCAACAGACAGCAGGCATGGTCAGAATTGACACCTAAAAGAATTTCCATAGTATCAAGAAGAGTTGTTTGATGCCATTTTCAAAGATAATTTCTGAATATTTGTAAAGTATCTCTGAGACAATACACCTTAGATTTTAAGTATGTTTTCAATAGATTAAATCTGTGAGGTTGAAAGATATCAAGTCCAAAGAGGATAGAATAAAAAAAAAAAAATACATCTGCAACTGTGGGAGAGGAGAAACTATTAAAATTATTTACACAGGACTGAAGTTATTAAAAGTGGGCAAAAAGAATGAAAACACCTAGCGTATTTTGGACTACTACTGGTGTATATTGTACATACATTATACGTCTACACTACTTTTTCCACTTTTTCCATGGGAAGCGGTCTCTATTAAAAAATCAACATTCACCTATATTTGAAGTAAGATGAAGTGACTCAGTTCAAGAAATTATTCTTTTTGGTTGGAAAGGAAAAATATTTCTGCATCTTGCAGTTTCCAAACTGCTTCCAGATTGTTAATTTTCAGAATTGCTAATAGGATCAAATCTGTATATTTCAAACTGAAAATGAACTGTGCATTCTGTGAACACCTGTCCCCTTCCATTTCTTAATAAAGTTCAGTTTATTTTCTTGGTATTAATCATAAAAAATGGACATTGGTGACTAATATGGCTTACATCTACTGTGTGTTCCTTCTTCCCTTATTTAGTCACAAACTTTCTCACAGTTGTCTCTGCTCCTTCACTTTTTTTCTCCTGCAGAATACAAGCTGCTTCTCCCTTTTGTAGGAACCTGGATTTAAAGGCATTGTCTTTACAATTGATGGTCTTTACAACAGGAAATATTATATATTTTCTTTTTCTTTTTTTTTTTTTTTTTAAACTAAAGTAGCTGTGCTATAGTCAGTAAATGTCTGATTTTTCTTTGAATCATACTTATATGTGTCAGCATCTACCTATTTCTAAATGTTTTTGGAGTATAGAATCAGAAAGCTGTTCCTTTCCAGACTTTCAGAGCATACACATTTCTTTATGTAAGATTGCTGTCTGGAGAAATGGGAGTTATGACTGAGGTCTTCAGGATGAGACTCATTTAACTGGTGGATGTGCAAATTTCTGAGGTATGACCTACATATTAAACAACAGGGCTATAATGTTGTACATCAGATTTTACACTTCTTTCAACCTCTTCTAGAGGTAAGAACAAGATGAATGAACAGCGCTGTGGAAATGGAAGAAAATGGATGGTCTTTCAAGCAAAATAAAATGTAGGAAGATCTGAATTATATTCCTGGATTATCCTGAGATTTCCACTGTACCCCTAAACATCTTATGAAATATCTCTATTTCCCAGCACCCAAGGTATTTAAGGATGTTTCCCTATCACACAAGGAACGTTATGGCAATGTATTTTTAATGCAGTTTGTTCTTTGATGGGAAGATCTTTATAAACATAAATGATCATTGAGCTTTTCTTGTCACAAACAAACACAGGGTTGATCCGTAGAACGTGCTGTTCAAATTATCCATATTTGTTTTATATAGGCTTTGAAGGATATAAAGATATTTTCAGATCATATGTATCTTGGCACAGCTCATATTTTGGAGGAAATATATTGCACCTGGTCCTAAAAAGGGAAGATTTTAAAAATATTTGATATACAACATTTGCAAACATAATAGATTCTTAGAATGCCACTAGTTCAAACTACTTAAAGACAAGTGTGGGAGTGTGGAGAAGGCAGGTGCTCTGAATACTAATTCAGTTCCTCTCTTCTTGGAGAGAACTCTTGGCAGAACTCAGTTACTTCTGTGGAAGATAGAGCGGTGCAATTTAAATGGCATCTTTTTTTGTTTTTCATCTCTTGAACGATGTAGAGGAAAAACATATAGAGAAAAAAGGGCACTTTTCCCCCTAATAACATTGCATCATTTGTGATTAGCAGATGATATTTATTTTAGTGATATTTTAACAATGTTGTTACAGAATGTTGAAAAAAAGTCAGATTTGAGTCACTCATTACATAACGTGTGACTGTGTAAAATCTTCCGCAGATCGGTTAACCACTATGATTTTAACATTATTGCTTTGTCACTTCAGCAGAAGCCTTTTTTTCAGTAGATACAAACAAAGTCATTAAGTAGTCAGATATCTGCAATTTAGTAATTCTGGTGAAATTAAGCATCCCACAGTTTTGTTATGGAAATAATAAATAAATTACTCAATTTTACAGTAGGATGGATAGGTGTCTTTCAATAGAGAGCTTCAAGAAGACTGAAATCTAAGTATCTTTAGAGCACTGAAGAGCACATCTCATTCCGTTGAAATATTAAATGCCAGTTTCAATATCAAAATATAATTTTCCTAGATGTCCCAATACAGACAATGAAAAAAAAGCTTTTTTTTTTTTTTTTTTAAGTGTATTTCTTTTTTTTTTTTTTCCTCTGTATACAAATTAAAGCAGCGAGGGGGAGAAACTGCTCAGGAAGAAGCATAGTGAGAAAGCACTGTCCTCATCAGCAGTAAAAGTAAATTTTTTTTTTTTCCTCCTTTCACCACTGACCTGTTGTGTGACTTCAGACAAAGCAGCGGGGTGGATCCAGCTGAGGCAGCAGGCAAGCTGGTACTCAGAAATTCCCGTGCCTAACTAGTGGTCAAATCCAAGTACCATGTCACCCTGGAGCCAGGAAGCCATTTTCTCTCTTAGAACAATGGGAATACTGGCCCAAATGATTATGTGCTTTGCAAGATAATGACATTTGGACCCAATTCACTATGTAGTAATTTCACTGTGTTCCCTTTAGTAAGAGTTAGTTGCATTACATTAGAATAACCACTATAGTTGATGCCATCTAATATCCACACAAGCGCTACTTATTGAGAATTCAGAAGTAAGTTCCTCTTTTCCTCTTTCTTTCTTTGACTCTGTTAATTACTGAGCAGCAGAGTTTATGGCATTACATAAAAAGAGGTCAGGGGTGACCACTCTCCATCATTTTAATACTCTAGCAACATTGCTTTTTCGTCTTCACCCTCTTAAAGCCCTTTGTTAGGTAAAAGTGCATATTTTAGCCCTATGCATTTCTTTAAGAATAACAGTCAATTAGAATTAGGATATCCTAGTACCACTGTTCTTCCTCTTCTTTGCCTTTTTTTTCCTAAATTTGTGCCACTGCAGTTCTTCCTACCTTCAGTACTACTCTGGATCAAGGCCAGCAATTTCATCAAAGAGACTGAAACACAAAGCTAAAACACTTTATAAGCAGATATTGTTGTCAGAAGTTCATGGTCTTGGTGACCTGTGTTTTGATTTTCTGCATTGCTGCCTTGGCTAAAATCTCTGTGATAGTAGTATGATGACAATTTTTACCTTTAGAGAAAGTATGACTAAAAGGCCCAACTGTAAGTAGACAGAGGTTAAGGCAAACACTAAATTATAGCTTCTTCTGCCCTGTATGACTGGAACTGCAGGAAAACAGAGATAAATTGGACTAGCTTGTCTATTCTGATATAGCAATGAGGCTGCTGCCTTTCTTAGGAGGCATCTCAGTAGAATAGATTACTCCAACCTCACAATTAATTCTTGCATTTGTTTGCTGTTGTCAAGTGCAACAATAGGGATTATCTGGGTACATCCATACTACTAAATAAAACAGAACAGATCACTTCTGTAGCTGTGAGACTTGGCGGCCTGGCAAAACTTGTGTTTACAAGGCCCTTGTCTCTGCCCTTCAGAAACAGGGCAACTGTTTCTGAATTGCCCTTAGGAAATGGTATCTGTCAGCTATTATCAGTTGCACATAGAATCATAGAATCATAGAATGCTTAAGGTTGGAAGGGACCTCTAGAGATCATCTAGTCTGACCCCCCTGCACACGCAGGGTCACCTAGAGCATGTGGCTCAGGACTGCGTCCAAGCGGGTTTGGAAGATCTCCAGAGAAGGAGACTCCACCACCTCTCTCAGGAGCCTGTTCCAGTGCTCTGTCACCCTCATAGAAAATGAGTGTGACACCACATTACCAAGGCGAGTGCTAATTTTCCTGAATCAAATGGCGTGAGAGAGTAGACTAGCAAAAGTTATGAAAGATATGAAAAGTAAGAATGATTACAAGGATATTATCTAGCCTGTATCATGGACCTTTCTAATTTCCTTACATAAACATATCCAGCATGTCTATCATGCTTGGTGCAGAAAAGTGTAATAAACTTTTTTATTTTTCCCGCACATAATTTGTTCCATCCTGAACTGCATTTTAAATTGCACACGAACATTAGATTCCTTGATTTATGTTATGTATCTTCATTTTAAACACATATGTATATCAACGCACATATGTGGATGCATAACTATATAATTTCACTAGCATCCTTGAAAATTTAATTTGGATCTAATAGACAAGCTGTGCTGTTTTATCCTCAATCTTCATTACCACTGATATGAAATGATAGCTTAGAAAAGTTGCATATTCGCTGTCTAGGAGAAGCCAGGAGATAGCAATTTCAGAGAGAAGTACAAAAAATCTTTAAACTAAATATAAGATCCTACAAGTCAAACAATTTCCATAGCTAAACCCTCTAAGAATTCAGTAAGATTTTCATACAGCTGTCAGTAACAGAGATTGGGCTATATAGTCTCTGTTACAGGTTGTGACAGAAGGGAACAAAAGGAGCTGTCCTTATTCATGGACTTTAGAATGGTAACCATTTTTAAATCATGTAAAAAATAGAAGGTGACATATATTCCCACATGAAAATCCATAGAATCCTTGTATCTGTAATTTCTGTAGGCAAATATATAGAGAGAGCCACAGTTCAATCAAAATGCTGATCAGTGCCTTTCTTTTCATACGCAGAACAGATTTGTTGAGACACTTATGGAGCTTCTGGCAGATGTACTAGAGAACATGACATTCTTGTCTTCCATGTGTTTTGCACCATTTACTCCATAAACAATATTCTTTCCATTGAATATAAAGAAGAATCTGGTCTCAAATTTGTTCTCCCTGAGAATACCATCCTCAAGATTTGGGAAATAACATCAACCCCAATCTTAATGAAATTAAACAGTCCTTTCACACTGGGACAGATTATTTTGTTCTTTTTTGGGGGGTTCTGCATCACAAAGGCTATTCTTTACATCTTTGTTTACCAAAAAATCTATGAAAAGGGACATGCCTGACTTCATTTAATTATCAAATGCATCATTTATTTGACTCTGGCAGAAGCAAACAATCCAGCTATATTAGATGATAATTTTCAGCATCTGGCTACACAATATTATTGCTGTTGACAACCTAGATATGAAAATATTAACAGTGATTAATTAATATTAACTAGTATCAGTGATTTTTGTGTCTCTTCAAGACACAAAATATAATCTCTTAAAGTTTTTCTACGATTTTTTCATTATAATATCTCAACATATTGCTTGGAAATTCAATAAAGATAGCCAGAAAAGTACACCTTCAACCTGAAGTAATTAAGCAGGTTGCTCCACTGGAAAAAGGAATAATGAATTATAGCTACCTGAAGATCTGTGTGCTGTGAATTTTTTCCTACTACTGTAGCTCCTGCTTTCTCGTTAGCAGTGGAGAAGACTCAGCATTACTGTGATTAGTCTGGAACTTGGTGCACTGATTTCCTACTAGCAATTGTCAAATATTGTTTTGCTGGATCTGTTTGTTTGTAAATACATGGTCATCGTTTTTACTCAGAGACAAGGCGATGACATGTACAGGTGAGTCATTTGCTCCTTGATGGAAGTAGGAAGAATTTAGTACAAAAGATCATATTTCTTCCACTTAATATAGTGGTAGCTACCGTTCCTTCATAATCAGTCTCACAATCATTTAAGCTGTATTTTGATTCAGTAGTAAAATAGTCACAATCTCCAGTGCATATCAAGATAGTTGGTAAGTCCTACTAGAAGGAATGGAGAATGCTTACTCATTAGATGGGCTTGATTTTCCCTGAGAATGGTTTTCACAAGGAATATAGGCATACTTGAAATTTTTAGTCTTCTAACATTTGCTTGAAATGTAGCTTAAAAGCTATTAGGAAGGAAATGAAAAACAAAATGATCTCTGACGTCTTATTTTCTTAGGAGATCAAGCCAGTGTGAACAGTTGCAGGGTTTTCATGATTTGTTTCTTTGGGGGTTTAAAGACAGAGACCAGTCACAACTTCTGGAGCACTGAATTTCAGAAGAGGACAAAGTGGCAATAGAAGTAGGGAAGATCATTTGTGATACCAAACCAATTCACCTTGCCATGCTGTTTCTTCAGACGATCATCTGAAGGTGTCTAAAGATGGACAGCATATCTACCAGCCACATGTGTGAAGCTGTGGATGGGTGTAATGGGCCTATGTCACAGACTGTAGTTAGCAGGGGGATGCAATGGAGACCTGTGTGCAGGAAGTCAGGGATCATGATGTGTCAATACCAGTCAAAAGTAATTCCAGCCTGACAGAGGCAATTAAAAAAAATAATAATAAATAAAGTTCCCCAACTCTAGAATTTTCTTCCTTCAACATGAAAGAATACATTAAAGAATGCATTAATATTTAAAGAATATTTTGGTATATCTTGACAGTGATTTGAGTATTGGTGTTTATGGTTTGTACTGATAACTGAGATAAAAGAACATTAGTGCAGTGTTGAGAATATTCATTGGTGTAGCAGAGATGTATTCAGAAAACCACTGTTTTGGAAGCTCCTAGAGAATGGACTATTCACTTCCCACTCCTTTCACCTTATCTGCCGTAATGGCTGAAATCAAAATGTTTTCTAAGTATCAGAGGAAAAAGAAAAGACACATGATGTTATTTAAACATCAAGAAGATTGGCACAAAACTTCAGGGTTAGCTGCAAGTGAGAGCTTAATGAATTCAAGTTCAGACCGGTACTGGGTTTATGGATGTTAACATATAGTCATGTGCATCTTCTGAATTGCCATGAGCCAGGAGAACTTATGAAGTGCTTATGACATGCTGATTGAAGGTGGAGAGAACAGAGATAATAAAATAAATATGGACACAGGTCTCAAAGTCCTGACTAATCAAAACTGTTGGAGTGCTGCCAGCCTACAGAGAAGATAAAATCAAATGCAAGCTGAGCGTTGAAGGCATTTACAGAAACATGCTGCTCCTGATTGCAGATCTCATGGGTGCTGCCCCCATTATAAAGTGTTTCACTCAAAAGTTCTGCTGTGAAGTCTCTGACTAAGAAGGGACTACTTCAATAACCTCTATAAATGGGAAAGAGATTATTCTTACACAGACTGTCTTCCCTTGTAAAAAGATTTGGTTTGGCTTGGCTTGGTTCAAATTGATTGCATCTTTTAGACTGCAGGAAACTTATACGACTTATATAAGACAAGAGCGAGAAGTCAGTAGAGTGGCATAAATGAAAGCAACATCTTTGTTACTATTTGCCATATATTCATATATACATTAAGTCCTCATTCTTTCACAAATGTGTGTGTAAAGACTGGAATATCTGTAGTTTTCTGATATATAAAGTCAGACAATTGCATTATGATAACTAGAACACACCTTAAATGTCACCCTTTAAGACAGAATTGCTTTTAGATGTAGAACAGATTAAGAAGAATGTTTTGAGGAATGTTCTTAAAAAGTGGTCTTTTTCAAATATTCCATTAAAATAAAGGCATGCCCAGAGTGAAATCTTCATTTCATACTGATTGTAGAATTATTTTCTGAGTCCTGTACAATTTGTTGAAGCCCTACTTGAAATGTGGTTTCCATGTTCCATTATTTCTCATTAATATTTCTCTCTGCTGCTTTTTTAACATTTGGTAATTCACTGCTTATATACATATATATCTGGTTATCTACTACGTACAAAGCTACTGCATATTCTTTTCAGGGTGACTTATTTGCAGAGCACAGTCTGCATTCTTTATTTGTACATTTATGTCTGCATACTGTTCATGATACCAGCTTGCCAAGTGGGTCACACAGTCTAATGTAGTTCTGTGCCATGGCTACATGGCTAGGTGTAGCTCCAACATTTTTAAATGTTATTTGAAAGTATTACTAGTTATGATTACATATTTTCTGCTGGTTCATAAGTCCCTTCACCATACTGATTTATCATAATTTTCCAGGATATATTTGAGTATATCCTGTGTATTTCTGAGCATATCACATATATAATAACCATATCAAGCAGAGGTAAAAAAATTATAGAATCACAAAGTCTGTATTGGAAAGGAAGTGTGAAGATCATCTGATCATTCTCTCCTCCAAAGGCACAGCTTTTGTTCCTCAGGGGAAAGTCCACTTGAGTTTTGAACATTTCTAAGAAAATTCACAGAAGCTTCTCTGAGCTGACTATTCAAATATTCAAATTCAATATTTGACTATTTTAACTGTGAACATTTTTTTTCCTAATACCTGCTTGAAATTTTCACTGTTGCAGGTTGTGTCTATTACCCCTTGTCCTTTCACTATACATCTCTGAGAAGAGCCCAGTTCCATATACTCTTTCATTAGGTAGCTGAAGACAGAAACAACTCTAACTAATATCAAATCACAATATCAAATTTAAACTAAATAAGTGGGTAATTGCCTATTTAAAATTAGAACTGCATGGATGAAAATCTCAAATGATATAAAAGTCAACCATGACAGGACATAGAAAAGCCTTACAAGTCTGTTTTCCATAAAATCCTTTTATTTTGTATATAGTTATTTTCTTACCTTTTATTTCAATTGTTGAGCTTTCCACTGTTAGCCTTACTTTGGTCTCTTCATAATAGGGTTACACAATACCCTCTACATATGAGATACAGAAATTCAGAACTTGAAGATATTCGCACAGTGGGGAAGATATTCACACATCTGTGGAAATCTAATGCATTAGCTGACCTACTGAAATTTAAGGTGTTAATTATGGTATAGAAAATGCAACACTATTGGGATCTGGTCTGCTTGAGTGACTGTGACACATTCACTGCCACAGATGTGCTTGGCAGCAATGATCAAGGCGTTTCTTCCCTCTACAAATGAAAAGGATGCAGCTGGCATTGCTGGTATCAGTCCCTTGAAACTTGAATTCCGTTCAAAGTCCAGTCTAGAACATCCAGTTTTGTTACTTTCTTAGACTCCTGCAAAGCATTCTTGTTTGAGAGTATCTCTTGGGAAAGCTGAATATCATTAGGAGGTAGAGGAAGTATGTTTCTGCTTGCCTGATTTAACTGATTTGAATGCTAATGAGATGATGTGTAGTTAAAAATTAGACCACCTAGAGCCTTGTACAATGTATGTATTACATTAAATTGAAATGAATAGAATAAAATAATACAATCAGCTTAACACCAGTTCACTGATAATTTATCAAAGTTATAATTTTGTAGTGTCACAGATGCAGAGACACCACAGTGTCAAGGGTAGATCAGGTCTGGAAGATCTGAGCTTGGGCTCCCTCCTGGGCAAATATGGTGGTATTGGCTGGATCTACATGGCTAAATAAAGATGATTAGGGGCTGATAGCTGAATGGTCAAATGACACTATCTAGCTTGTGCCCATAGTCATTTTCTGTGAAGCAGAATAACTGGAGCAACCCAAACTCAGAGACTAAGCTAGGAATTTGGTTGTTTGGGTGACTGAGGTCTACTATATCTATTCAGTCAGTAGTCTGACTACATACAGCTCTGCTTAACAGCATAGCTATATTTCCATCCCTGTGGGTTTTAAACTTTCTCTAAACAAGTCCTGAGCAACCTGACGTAACTGGACCTACTCTGAGTAGGAGGCTGGAATAGATGATCTTCAGAGGTTCCTTCCAGCTTCAGTAATTGTGAGTCATCATTTCAACAGACTATCTGTTGAGAATGATAGCTTACACATGCTAACCTCTGAGCTATGTCTGGGAATCATTTGGAAAAATATTAGTTGGTCTAGACCAAAAATCTGCCAGGGAACAGGCTAACAATTTGGCAGGATGGATGGTCAAATTCCAGCACCAGGAAATGTTTCCATAGTCTAATTTAATACACTTATACAGTAAAAACACTTGAGTCTGGAAGTAGTTTAGTTTTGAAAAGCCTTGTGAATCTGAGCACACTTCATGACAGATTTTGTTTTCATTTTTGGTATATCTTCAGGTTGCCATCTGCATTGTCTTGGATTCAAGTGAACTCACTGTCGGTACTTATATTTGAAAGTTAAATTAGACCAAGTTTTTTGCTTGAGCACTGTGTTGAGCTGAACAACTCTGTTAACTTGCCAGTATGCTTTTGGTTCAGGTTACCTAGCACTTGGATATTGTGACAAAGCCAAGGCACAACTCTGTGGATAGCACTGGCCAAGGACTGTTCCTACCAGACAATAAGGACATGGTCATCATATTCTCAGGACAGAAAAGCTTCACCACATGGACTGTGTGAACAACCAACCTTGTTTACTGATGTAGACATAGTGCTAAAATTTACTAAAATTTATCAAGGATCCTAGGGGCATTTCTGACTAAAACATTTGCTTGGAACTCAAGTACAGCCAGTTTTCCACTCATCTACTTTTGCTCATAGACAATTTTCAAGATAAATAGAAAGAGGGAGTTTTCCTGAACTTTGACATTTCTTAAGATGATTAAGAACAGAAGGGTGAAAAAAATATAGCTTTGGCTCTTGCATGGATAGTCAGCTCAAATGTAAAATATTGTCTAGAGGGAGGAATCAACACTGATGACTGCATAATTCCAGATTCACAGTCTACCAAAACAAATGCACATTGGGTGTGTCTGAGACACCCTTTCTCCCTGAAATCTATATTTGCTTATTTTACCTATATATTTTCACAGGATTAGATTGATTTCTTGTAAAATAAACCTATGGTAATTCTGATGTGAACCTTATTGCTGCCTTAAAGCCTCAATAAAGCTACATCAGTTTATCTAACTCATATCTTTTCAACTCTTTCATTAAATTATGTCTTTTCAATCTCTAAATTACTTCTCCTCTTAACTGTTTGGAGTTCTATGCAAAACCAATAATATTTCCTAACTAATACTTCTTATACTTTTCCTGAGGTTACAAATTGTGTGAGATTACAAGGCTAAAGTGCTGTATGCCTTAAAATTTAAAAAAAATCTTCAGCTACTGAATTTTAAGTTATGTTATCTGTCCTGTTAAATATGCTGTTTGTAACCCCAGAATAGCAGCAGCACATTTTGTTCCATTTGGCAGCTGGATGAACAACAACATGAACAGACAGCAGACACTAAAAGGGGATTCAGTACTGAAAAAGAGGCTTTTTAATTTTTCCTGCTTATTTGCTTCCAGATGGTTTCCAATAGAATTCCTCAAGTATTTCCTACTGTATTAGAGGGAAGTAAGAATTTGAAGTGTACTTAGACCAATCTTTGTACTGCAGAGTGATGTGTTCAAATAGGAGGTATGAACTGTGCCAATAACTCCAAAAATATGCTTACAGGAATCAGCAATATTACTAGTTATTCATCACAATCGTGATGAATATTCTGTCTTTGCATATAATGTTTATGCATATAAAATGCATATAATAATGCATATCATGTCTGACAAACACTTAAAAAGCCTGCCTCATCTTTATAAAGAAGCATGTGAAAGTCGATGAACAGTTTTGTTGTGCATGATCTGTAGTCAGATGGGAATGAATCTTCATTTACAGTATACTTTACAGAGAAACTAATGCAAGAAAATAGTCATGTTTGCTTCCTTATATTTTCATTTGGTTGGACATGGTGAGTCTTTTGTAATAACAAATATGTTAAACAGTGAATGCTGATCATAGCTCAGTTCAGATCTGCATTATTTATGGCAGACAAACTGCAACTCAGACAGTTAAGGAGTAAACTTCAGATTATTCACCTGTCAAATACACTTAAGTAATAGATCTCTATAGAGCTCTTTAAACTTTCCTAATGGTGATGCAAGTTGTGATGGTACCAAGAATTCCCGTAAAATTAAAGTTGAATGGAGACATATCTGTAAAAATATAACTCCTCAATTTTTTTTCAACAAGCTGGGATTTTTCTAAGGACTTCTATAAAATGATAAATCAATGGAAAATATTTGTTCAGTTTATCTTTTCAGTTTTCAGCATATATACTTAATTGCTAATACTTTTGAACTATGATAAAGCCTGTTTTTTTCAACATAATGAGGTCTTGAAGCACTGTAGTATTTTAGGCTGGCAAGTTTTAAAGTATATATACTTGTTAGTATTGATAGAAAAGATCAATACTTTAAAGATTTCAAGAAAAGACAAAAAGTGGAAGAAATGTGTGGATATATGATAATATAGAAGAAATGTGAACATGTGTTTGCAAAATTGGCAGAAAGTAAAAAAAAAAATAGCATAAGTGTAACAATTCTTATCTTATTCTTTTAAAGAAAGGATAAAGTAGCTTACAGTGAGTGGCAAATAGCCACACAGAATGTAGACATTCTGACTTCAAGAGAGCTAGCTGCCAATTTTCCTTTAATTTGAGAGGAAATTCCTGGATTCATAAAAGCAAATTTTGACCAGAATCCTCCATATGCTGCAGGTACTTTCAGTGATGTGGGAGCATGAACAAAGATTTTGAGTGTGTTTTATTTTTGCTTGAAATACTTCTAATTGATATTGATGGTGTTCTGAGTTTCCAGAACCCATAGTCATTTAGATATAACTACATAAGACCTCAGAGAAATATAATCCTTGCTTGTGAGAAACTACAGTACAACTTCTCAGGATAAAAAATTGCTTTTAATAAGCTAAGGTTGATAAATTGTTGCCTTTCTGTGTGCAAAGGTATACCTGTTCAACTCCCAGTGCGAGGCAAGACTGAACAGAGTCACCACAATGTGAAAGATGTGCAATAGTAAAAACTTTTAAATAAATCACAGCAATTAATCTTGAAGTCTGAAGTAAAAAAAAGCAGTATCACAACAATTTTTCAATGAATGTATAGATATGGATGGATATGTACAAAACACTTTTTCTCTACATTGCTTAATAATTAAAAAAAATCTTAAACATGAGACTAGCAGACGCCGACTTTTTAGCTATATTGAATACTGCTGTTTGCCTTGGAATAATGATGCCTAACCTCCAAGTGTTGATGTCTGCTGCTTTTCAGCGCTCAATGCCATTGAAAGAGAAGTGAGTAATACTGCAAATGTGGAAATGTGTTTAGCAAAAGGAAAGGTCTTGCAGACACAGGTAGCCTTCAACTGGTAGTAGTCTTTATAAGGGGAAATTAGTAGATTTAAGTAGCAAAATTATAACATAGCATTTCAATGGTAAAATCAGAAGTTTACTGCGAAAATCGATGCTGATAAACGACTTCAGCTCCTCATTTACATCCTACCTCTATGATACTTTATAGTGGTAAATCCACCTGTTAATAATATGATCATTACATCCAAACGAGATAGATGGCAAAGTATAATTTCTAGAGCATTTCTCTACTTCATTTTATTTTCTCTGAGAGTGTTCTCTGACTTTTACTTGAAATTAGGCCATGATTTCCTCATTCAGTACTCCACTGATAGAAGTACCAGTTGTGACTCTGTCAGATGCATAATGTAGGCAGCATAGCTTCATTGAGCTGAAATATTTGACTGCTCTAGGAAGACTTGACTCTAAAGAAATCTCTGCTCGAGCATATGGTAATACACATTTAGAAAGATGTTATGTTAACCTGTGATCCACTCATGCCTTAGGACAACAATATCTTTCCATACTTTCCATTTAAAATATACTGTAATATTGTGCCAATGATTCTCCAAATGTTATAAACCTGACAAATCTCATGAATCAAAAAGCAGTTCTTCTTGCTTAGCATCAACATACTTCAGGGTCAAGACAAACTGTTGCACTCCTGTAACACACCTGTATGGACTGTATAAGCTTTCTACAGCTTCCTTCCCAACTTTGCTGGCCTTTTCAGCAATTACAATAATCTGTATTTTCAAACTTGACGTCTGGAGTTATATGCTGATTCAAATAAACCTTGTAAGTATGAATGTTTATATAATTTTTCTTCATTCTACTCGTAAGGCTAGAAATACAATCCATTACAGAAGAATAATCATGTTTTTATGAAGCAGACCAACATCAGCCAGCTAAGGATCTCCTATGCTTGCATAGTAAGGTCTGAATGCACAAGGCTATTAAAAAATATATGTATAAAGTAAACGTAAAACTAAGAGAAAATATTGTAACTAAGGAGATTGATTACAATAAAAGAGGATTAGTTAAGAGATATAATCAAAATTATTGACCACAATAAACACCACAAAATAGTATTTAAAATGAATTTAAGATTTGACATGTTATCTGCTCTCCAGCACTTTCTCACATACGAACCTTGATGCTCACGTACGCCAAGTACTCAAGTACAAGGATAGATTCATGACTAATATTCACGATAACTTTAATGCGTTATATGCATGTACCACATCCCAAATTTCATCTCAATAGATTGATTATGGTGGATGTAGTCATGCCAGAGAAACAAAGTCCTTGCTTATTTCAAATTTTGTTAGTTAAAATTAATAAAACAATAATAACTAAATTTAATAATATTAATAATAAACAAAGCATTGTTTGATCAACAACACTAACTAATAACATAACATGTGCATATGCACACACATAAATGCATACACACACTCATAATTTTACTTTCAGGTACTGATTTCCAGGTGCTTTTGTTTATTTCTTTATGTGATTTCTTTTGTCACTATTCTCCAAGAAAACATTTACTTCCTTCCGCCGTGGATGTTTAACTCTCCTTTCTTACAGCCAAAAGCTATAATAACTATGATATGAAGTAAATTTTGATATTACAAATTTTACAAATTCGATTGAGTATTCTAGCACTCAGGGTATCTGAAGCATTATATATTTGGAGGCTTGCCTTAGTGTTTTGTGTCTGTTGCTACCCTGAGCTTCACATATCGAGAATAGGAAGCCATAGAGTTACAGAATAAAATTACCTAATAATTAATTGGGAAATCATTGTAAATAACAGCAAAAGAAATATGCTATGGGGAAATAGGTCTACTACAGTGTGTTATAAGCTTTAATGAGACTAAACTGAAGACTATTCTAGGATCAAGTTTTTGCTTTTGTCTTTGTTAGACATGTTTAGTAAGTGTTAGCAGGAAAAAAAAACCAGTAAGATATCAGAGAAAACAAATTATTTTGTATAATCTTTCATTAAATTTAAGAAGTAATCTTTACCCTAGTACACATACTTTGCAATAATGAAGTTTTGAAAGTAGACAGTATCAAGGTTTTCATGCTTCAATCAAGTCCTGGACTTAGTGATATTTTTTCAGGACTTTTTTATAGAAATCTTATGTCTTTCTGGAAAGGCTGAGTTATCTTTTCAACCAGCTCTAATTAATGTATTATTAATGTCCAAAGGCAGTATAAACTTCCCAACAAATGTTATGAAAATTAGAAAATGCGACAATGATATTTCAAAAAAGAATAATTTTACTTCTGTACAAGCGCCTTTTCTTTCCAGATAATACAAGGAATACAGTAAATCACACCCCAGTCTTTTCATGGTATGTTATAAACAGCTTCATTTATGCTTGAAACAAAATCACTGTTAACATTATTGCATTTGCAGATTACCTTTAAGCAAACTGTATTTTAGATGCAGAAGACTGACCTTTCAGGAGAGTGCTGTAACCATTTTGTTTCACCCATTCTTCCTCTCAGTGGATCAGTGAAAATGCAAAAGAGGAAAGAGAATCAGCAGGAAAAACTGAAAATGACTCATTCTAGAAGAGCCCCAAACCCATCAATATGGGTCTTGTGTATTCAGATTCCCTCAGATTCCCTCAGTCAATGATAAGTGTTGTCCCAGAGTAAGTACATAAATGTGAAAACTGCCACATCCCCTTTTGCTGGGAAGACAATAAATTTCACACTTTGTTTCCTTGAAAAAAAAGATGACATTTAAAGCCAAAAAGATTTGTTCCAAAATGTAATCATTTCTGAATTATCTAGTCATTTTTGTTTTGACTGAAATGAAAGATAAAATGAGGGCAATCAGTCTGCAGCTTGCAGCAAAAATATGAACTGCTGAAAAAGGTTCATCTTCCTAGGATCATCTGGGAGTATGCTCTACCTCCAGGTAGGATCCCACATTAGAATGGCTTGCCTAAGGCTGCTAAAATGAAAAAGCTCAAGTATTCAAAGGAGAATTATTTTAAGTTACTATAAAAGATCATCTTATCAGATTTACTGCAAAACCTCCATAACCTATCTGAAAATTTAGAATTTATATTCTCTAGTAGATGATACAAGTAATGTAAAGATCATAAAATCATCCTAAAACTCAAGAGACTTATTTACCTAAATGTTATGTAATAAGATAACTGCAAACATTCCCAAAGCAGCTGAATACTTACTTTTAAGGATGAACGGAATGAAGCATGTTATGAATTTTGCATCTCTTAATTTATGTATATACTATGTAAACTACTATATAAATATAAAAATGCAGGGAAATTCAAAAATACAGTATAAATAAAGAGCAGAAAAATTACTATGGGAGGAGAAAAATATTGCCTTCTCTCAAGAGATATTGATACTAGTCATACTAGAAAAGAGTATTTTGTGCATCCCTTGTTAATACTTCTTGCAATTTGTGCTATAAGAAGACTTTTACATTCTTTGTGGAAAGTATAATTGCTTTTTTCTCTCATTTTATCACTGAGATTAATATTTTAATCATTTTTTTTCCTTTTTTTTAATTTAATATAAAATAATTGCAACATCGAGAAAAGGTATAGAAATCTATATTTCTCTAGCTTCCAGATCCTCAGATCACAGGATCCTGTCCTCAGATCACAGGAAAAGTCTGTGAGACTTTAAAAATTTGCCTAAAGAAGCTACTTATGGTCTCACAAGTTTGTTGAGCTTTTCTAAGGGTATAAAAATAACCAAATCATCTTTTAAATATGGCAGGAGGACAAAAGTCGTGGGACACTTTCCTAAGAAAAAGGGAAGCAGCTATACTTTGATTTTAAGTTAATTTTCTATTTAGCTCTCAAATTCTTTGGAGCAAACTCAGTTGAGCACCATGATGTCCGAGTCTCTGAATATTAATAATATAAAATTGTATTTTTAATCTGTAGTATGCTGACATCATTTTAATGTAAAAAATATAATCTCAATAAGCAATAAGAAAAAAATGTAAGAAACAGCAGTAAAACAATGTGAATAAACTTAGTTCTTTTTCAGTCAATTAAACATTTCAACATCAGTTTTGCTAAACAGATTCTTTTTATTGTTAAGAAAAAGAGTATTAGCTTTTTAGAAGACTTGGCAAATGAGTAAGGCAAAAGTCTTTCAATCATTTGATTCTTTCAAGTCAGAGTAATGCTGAAGTGTAAATGCAGGTTAACATGACCTAGTAGAGTTTGATCACTTTTTAATTTAGCAATTTCATGTTTTCTAAACCAAAAATAAAAAATGACACTAAGATGGCATTAAAGTATTTGTTTCATCACATTAAATATTTCTTCTTCATTTCTTTTAAATGAATGACATATACAGTACAAGTAGTGCTACATATACAGTACAAGTAGTGCTTTGCTTGACTACACAGCTTTTCAATACAAAAATCTAATAATTATGCATTTTTAAGAAAATCACAAATATCTCTTTAGCAACAAGAGACTAAAATCAGAGATGCAGTAATTGCATAAGGAAACATTTATATTCAATATTGCCTAAGCACCGCTGAGATATACTTGGAAATATATCTGCATACTACTCATTCATAATCAGAATACATACTGGGTCAGCTGACATGAATTTTTGGAAGGCAAATGCCTTGTTTATGGGAAGGGAAATTAATGCTGCAGAAAGAGTAAGCTAATAAAGACTTAGCTAGTCTGAAAGCAGTTTTGCACATTCACATGGAGTGCTCTCAGAACTCCTGGTGCACCGTAAGTCAATGGCCCTGGTCCAGATGATCAGACAGTATAAACAGGCATTGATTTACATTAACTTCCCATATGCTTCATTCTCTTCTTTCTGTTGAATGTTAGCTGTTTTCACAGACATCAGAGTTTAGAAATTATGTCTTGCCATAATGTCTTATTGGGGAAACAAGTTTCTTTTAGCCTTGTAGAAGAAATGTTCTACTTTACCATCAATAACATCTGAAGAACCCTTTAGACAAGTTTGTCACACAGTCTGTATCTCTGGTTGTAGGCTTATAAGGAGGGAATTAATTTGAAATTACACTAAGTAAATTTAGATGTCCATCTATAGTGGTGTGTGACGTAGATGTCTGAGCTGCCATTACAGTTGATGGAGATCCACTCAATAAACTTGCTAAAACCTATAGAGAAATCTGGAGGGACAGACACTAGGAGGGCAATTCACTTGTCATGTATAGGCATCTACTGCCATTAGAGACACTCTGGGATATTGTACCTGACCTCACTTTAGTGACCAACTATCACTCCAAAGGGTATGTCCCTTGTTAGTCTGTACCATATATGTTAGTTGTGGAAGAATTGTTTGAAAAGGGGAAACTTAGAGAAAACTAGGGCCTAACAGAAGTTTGGGCATGCCAGGGGCTTCCTTGGGGTGATGCACAGTTGCCACTTCCAGGATGGTTGGTAGGCACTGGCTCTGCTCCTCCTCAGTTCCCTAGGCAGCACAATTTGCCCTCCTCGCAGCTGCAAAGAGGAGTAATGGAGGACGGAGAGGAGTGAAGACACCGTGGCCAAATTCTGTTGCACTCCCTGTGCTGGGCCGCTGATAAGCTGCACAGCAGCTGCCCAATGGCAGATACATGATAACATGTCCGGTGCTGAGCCAGCAAGGGTGGCAAATCACTCCTTTTGGATGAACTTTGCTTGAACTTTGCTCATTATAATGTCAAAACACACCTCCATCCCAAAAGCTACCGGCCTCTGAGGTACGACCACTCCTCACTGAGCATGCACTCTAGATTTTCAATTGACTGCACCTTGAAATGAAAGCGAGAAACTTTTGCACCAGTCAATAACAATATTAAGAATGACTATGGTCACTCAAGCTTCACCTGAATGTAAAGAATAGTATAAAAGGTGAACTAAGGAGGAAAAGGATGAGGAAGGAAGACTCCATCATAAATTTTGGATTAGTCGACGGGCTGATCCCTCTTTCCTCCCCTCAGGTCAGGACACTGCCTGATGATACTCGAGACTGAGAGCCCTCTCCCATTTTCTGGGGTGAATGATGATTGTACATTTGTACATCAGAGCTAGCTAAAAACCCAATGGTGTAGTAGAGAATTTCCTGTACTGACACCTGAAACCTGCTTTGTAAATGTTGCATTTGAATAAATCATACTCCTTGTGAACTCGACTACGTGTTTGAGGGGGCTATTGGACCTACAGTCGGCAGACTGTTCGTGAATCCGATATTGCCAGAGTCGAGCTTATAGTTGATCACACTGTTTGGGAACTCAGCTGGCTCCTCGGAAGGCGATCGGACCTACGGTTGGCAGACTGTTCGTGAATTCGATACTGCCAGAGTCAGGTGTATAGCTAATAACAGTATTTGATATCTCCTTCCCCCACACCACTACAGCTTTCAAACTGCAACATTTATAAATGTTATTCTCACATGAATGTCTTAACTACTCCAAAGTAGTACAAATAGTACTAGATATTTTTGTGGCTGACTGAACTGAGACACATAGAAGATGATGTGAGATGAATCTTTCTCCTTGCCCTTCACTGACTATATTGACTAGGTGTTCACACATTAGAATAGGAGAGTAGACTCATAGATCATGTTTAGAAACCTATGTGTAGCTCCATTTCTGTGTGTTTAAATCTCATGAATTTCATAAATGCCCTCCAAGACTCATCCAAGACAATAAGACTACTTTTCAGTCAATCCATATTTAATTCATAAAAGTCCCTGTGTTACTGTGCTGGAATCCAGTAATTGTAACTTGTAGAAAGGATTCTTAGATTTGAAAGCTTTCTTGAAACCACATTCAAGGATCTCTTCTTGATTGGAACTGCCATTCTTGAAGTGTTTAAATTGTTGAAAAAGCACATTATTAAGATAAGGAGCGCAAAAGTAAATTGTTGAAGCACAGGATATTAGCCAATTTCCTCACCTACAGCACATAAGAATAGCTGGGAAGTGAATACCAATCAGAAAAACCTGAAAAACAACACTTGGATGCATTATGCTACATCCTTATGTTTTGAAAAAAAAAAAAAAAAAAAAAAAAAGATATAATATTACAGTGTTGTAACTTCAGAATAATATTTTCATCCTTAGGTAGGAAAAAGAATCTGAAGCACCTTCGGTATTATTAATTAGAACAGCAGAACTGCTTTCGTCTTGATACTCATCGACTATTCCCTTATGTATGTAAGACACCCAGAGGACTTCCTTCCTACTTGTTGTCTATGGGAACTCTCCAAAATTATCACCATCCAAATTTCACAGATGTCTCATTATAATCACTTGTGTTTTTCAGACAATATTTGTTTAACAGTATCTCATGATGCCAACGAAGACCTAAGTCCCAGTGAATGAATTATTTTATAAATTGAACCTTTCTCCTTGTGATTTAAAGGGACAGCGGTGATTATCAGGGCTAGTAACCTGCAAATGAGTTGATTTGCCATGAAATTGAATGATTTGTTTCCATTGAATTTATTTGCAAAGAAACAAAGAAGAGTTCACAATGGCCAGAATTAATTTCTCTTTATTCAATTAAGGTGCTTTCGTTTCTGCAAATATTTGATAATTTAAAAATGGAAAAAGTATTAAGTCAAAGTGCAATACAAAGAATAACATTAATGGTTAGTCGATATGGCTTCAAAGAAAAAATAAGAACACAGATACTTTAGTAAGAAAAATACATACTTTAATTCTTATTTTGTTCAATATTAATCTTAGACCAAAATTTTCCTAAATTCCCCTTAGATTAGAATTTGCATTTATAAGAAACAGTTTTGTGACCTTAAAAAACATAGCATTCCAAGTAAGCAAAATCTAAAGCTGTTTCTAAGAAGTATAGCATAACTAATTAAAGGCTAAAAATTAATGGTGATTATGATGTGATTATGCTTGCATGCAAACCAATAAAAACACTTACCCTGCATACTAGGAATAAGTTCCACAAGAATACAAGCAATTACAGGCTTAGTCAACTGGTAAATAATATCTAAAGGGAAAAAAAAAAGAATAAGAATTGGACACTGCTAAAAGAACACTTAGAAGACCCAATTGCATGGTCAGAAAAGGTCAGAATGGTTAACTAATTATCCTGGCCTAAAGGGAAATTGAGACCAATGCTTTAAAAGGAATAGAGAATGGAATATGATGGCACTTAATATAAATTAGAAGATGACACGATAGAAAGTAACTCAGGAAAACAGAGGCTGACAAGGATGCTATATGGCCAGTTTACTTGCAAAGACAGCAGATTTTATAATACATCAGGAAGAAAAAAGTTCTTAATGGCCCATTGATACACAGTCATGATAGAATAGTCTGGGGATCAATGAAATAATTACAAGCATTCTGTAAATATATCCACTATAAATTTTTGGGAAAAAGTTCACAAGGCATTTAAAAAAAAAGCAGATCATATTTACATATCATAAGATATGGTAATTAAATGCTTCCATGTTTTTATATTATTCTCACTTATTGCTGATAAATAACCTGTATAATCAGAGATTTTTAACTGAGTAGATCCCAGTAACCTGTGTTCATTAGATCTTAAGCCAATTTATGATGATTTACAGAAAATGAAAAATCTGCTTAACTGCTCATCTATACAGTCATTTCAAAGAAAATAGAAGTACCTACTCTAGTAGAATTTTCAGCCTTCACACTTTACATTTTTCCAAAATTTTCTGCTAGATTCAAAAGTCCACTCTTAAGTACCTCTTCTCTAGAGACTGTGATCTAATCACCCACTAGTGTTCTCTTTGTTGAACTAAACAGTTGAGCTCCTCAGGTTTTTCATTTTAAGGCTTTACTGAATCCTTTAATGAGTTTTGTTGCCTCCCCCTGAACCCTGCAGTCTTCCAGCAAGCTCCTGAATATGAGAAATGGTCTCCCTTTGCTAACAGTAATAATACCCTTAATACATTGAGGGATCTCGTTGACCCTTTTGGCTGTGGTATCACACAGGGAGCTCATTTTCAGAAGATCATCTACTAGTATCCTTAAGTCTTTTTCAAAGTCAGTATTCATCTGTGAAATGTTTTTTTTTTTTTTTTATTTCTGCAGGTGAGAGACTGTGACATTTGACCATACTGTAACTTATATGTGTGCACATATATGTATATATACATCCTAATAATACATTAAAAAAAAGTACAGCTGTGGACTGTGCACATCTGTCTGTCTTCCTCATAACCTACCACACCTGTTATCTATAAATAGCGATTACTTTTTTTTTTCAGTTTATAGTAATTTTGTTTCTTTTCACCCAGAAATGACAAAAGCTTTAAATTATAGTCCCCAGAAACTTTTCTCACTGGATCTACACAGAAGTTCTCCAAATTGGACAAGATTTCTTATTTATAATACACTTTTGAAATCTACTATTTAACCATTGTTTACTCTGTTTACTCTGTCTGGTATGTAATTTTGCATCACCAGTTCCTTAATCCTGAAATGTGTGATACCAAGTTATGCATCAGAGAAGTCTATTGTGTTAGCCCCTGTGCAGTTGTCAACTAAAGTCATAATCTCGCTCATAAAAACAAGGTGAAATTAGTTTGGCAAAACCTACTTTTCAAAAGTATGTGCAGAGTAGCTTTCACTATATTAATGTATTTTATTTCTTGAAGAGTAAAGTCTCATGCAAGCTATTTCATTTTTGAAGGAATAGAATTGTACAACAAATCAAAACTGTGAACAATTCCAAAAAACATCTGAACATATTTCTAAAATATATGCTCTTTTCAAATGCAATGACCAGATACGAGTCAGGAGATCCTACTATGTTAAATGCTTGTTGTTCTTCTTTTGCTTAAATGAATCAGTCTATAAAACAATTTAAAATCTTTGAGTATATGACAACAAACTGCTGCACTGGGGTATACTGGACATATGAACTATCATTGCCAGATCAAATCAGTACTTAGTGACCACAAGAGAATCCTGTAGGTAACTAGTCCTCTTCAAATCAAAGCATAAGGTGCTTATCCAGCTCCAAAGAAAGGTTTTTGTAGTTGATATTTAATAGGCCATCTTGCCTTGTATTATGATTACATCCAGGCTCATGCACTAAAATATTAGTCATATCAAGTGGCTGTTATTAAGCGACACAAGAAACAGCCTTTGAAAAGTGGTGTAAAAAAGCTGTTCTGTAATTTCTGCTTTGGATTCTCCCTTGTCAAGATACAGTGGTTACAGATGGCAGACAAGGTAGTGGGTAGTTACACTGGGTGTTCACATGTTACCTGCCTAAATTTAGCTCTGCAGATGTCACTGGAAGCTGTATTTTTCCTATCTGGCTATGAGTAGCTCTATTGTGGACAGCTGTTTTGTGTGTCTAGCGCAAGGCGAAGGATGGGACTTGCCACACATCCTGGAAATGCCTCACATACCCTCTT
Organism: Nothocercus julius; assembly: GCA_013398735.1. Taxonomy (NCBI): domain Eukaryota; kingdom Metazoa; phylum Chordata; class Aves; order Tinamiformes; family Tinamidae; genus Nothocercus; species Nothocercus julius. The sequence goes on along the minus strand of VZSV01000083.1, from coordinate 3,101,368 downwards.
TGCCCCTTCTCAACATTTTGGGACCTCTAGTAATTGGAACAGCAATAATGGCATTTCGTGATATTAAGAACATTCCTTTTTCACATAGGCATTTGATTTTCAGTAGCCGTCAGACTGGCTAATTCAGACTTCTGGCATTTGTCAGTCTGAATTAATACAGCCCTGTGATGTTCTTGGGTGCTAATATATTGGGTAATTACTCTACTACACTGCTGAATATTAAACCTAGCATTCTAATGGAACTTGTAATTTTCCCGAGCACAATCATCTTCTAACCTAACCTCCTCAGGCCTTCTACTCAATCCTTGCATTTTAACCTCTGATTCCATCAACTATTTAAACATATTTTTTAATCCATTTTTGAAGTTAAACAATACTTTTTGCACATATCTTGGCTTACAGACTTTCTTTTTGGAGTGATTACTTCTATGGGGCTAGGAAAATTCACTCCTTAGGGGCAGCTTAGCCTTTGAATTCTTTAACTATCAGCTAGCAAGGGAGTGTTTGGTGGATTTTGTTTAATTGCTTTTTCTTACTGAAAATATACATTAAAAAAAAAAAAAAAAGTTTCACTGACCGTTCAGATTTGATCTTTCCAGAGCTGGCTAAATCTTGATGTGAGGTGAATGTATGTGATAAATTAGTCACTTTTCTTCTATATATTCTTCTTGATTATTTTTTCTTTGATCCTCTGAAGACTTCCAAAGCTCAAACACTAGTTAAAGATTTTCTAAAGAAAGCAATTTGAAATTACATATTAGGGAAAATTATGAGTTTTTTTTTCTAATTATGGTTCAAAGCTCATTTAAAAGCCATCAGGGAAGTGAAGCTTTTTAAACTAAGCTGAAGGAATTATGGCACTTAAAGGTTGTATGTCTGCTAGAGATTTAGTTGTGATTTCAGTGAACTTTTGCAGAAAGTTACAAGATGTTGTGTGTGTATTAAGGGAATTGAGACCTCAGGCAAAACAAACAGAAGCAAAGTCCATAGGAGGAATTGTGTATGTGGCATGAGAATATGTCTTGATGTTTAATTCATGGTGAGTTAAAAAAGTCAAAGTCCTTATCTAACCTGGGGTTCTTTAAGAAAGAGCATCTGCAGAAATTAAGCATGTCTCTGGAAGGCAAGGAAGTGTACACTGGATGTATGCTGCCAGAAGTACTAAGGTTATCTGTGTTATCTGTGGATGTCAAAAGAAAGCATTACAAGAATACAGAGCTTTACTGGGTGAACACTTTTTTTTTTTTTTTTTAAAGACACACTTCCCACCAAAATGGTAAAGAAAAATATGCATTACTGGGTGTGGGGTACTTACACACTCCATTAATTTTGTATTTCTAGAGACTGATAGGTAATACAACCAAACTATTTAACGGTCAACAGAATTTTGACAAGCGAGCTGTTTTGCTTCTAGTTCTGAAGCGACATTAGTTTCATGGAGTTTAAGGTCTCACAAAACTTTCAAAACAGTTATCTGTGCTAGCAGATTGTAGCCAAAGTTGCAAAATCATTCCCATTAATTTAAGCCTGTTTTTATTTCCAAGGAGAGTTAAATTAAATCTGAAAAGAGTTAAATTAAATCAAACACATAAGTTGTGTGCGTGTATCTAAGAAAGAGGGTTTCTAGGTAAAAGTATATTGGTTTTAGTTCCTTTCTACAGTAGAATGCCCAAAGTGTTTCAGCAGGGCACTGTAGAAATAGCACTCTATAGTGCCAGTATTGTTTTCTTTTACATTTCTATTTTCTTTTGTATCCGAATTCTGTTTGTTGAAGAGTGTATGTTTGATTTTCTTTTCATTAAACTTCTTCTGAGAACTATATGTATACTTGTAATATCAGACTGTCTTCTAGGGGAAAGTTTCAAATAAACCTTCTGTACTCTTACCCAAGAAGAGTATTCCAAAAAATAACATTGGTCAGCCTCATTAGAACTTTTGAAATAATGCTGAAGGTGTGGGAAGTGAATAGAGAAAAGAACAAATGCAGAAGTCTCCACCCCCTTGAAAGATATATGAGACAGGTTGGGTCACACAGAACATCCATATGAAGTAGCAGCTAAAATCATCCTTCACAATCGCTCATATTTTCATCAGGTGTAACAAATTTTCAGTCATTGCCTTATCCTAAAAGTCTCTGAAATTAAGTTTTATTGGAGAAAAGGAGAGGGAAAATGACTTACCTTAGCTGCTTAATATAGTACTCAGTTGCATTTCCTTTAATTTTCTAATATGCAAGCCTTATTCCAATCTCTGCAGCTGTTAGTGTAATTGGATGATTTCCTGTTTGAAATGCAGAATAATTTAAAGTGACTAGCAGTTGTTCAGGAAACCTCCCTTTCTAGGACAAAACTTAATCTGACATATTCAACACTCATCAGAGATTCAATATCTTTTCAAACTGATTACTGCTTCCTCCATCACTCTCTAAGTTCCTTGACTTCCATTTAAGTGCTCCAATTTAAAGCTTGATTATTCAAATGAAACTAAGAGGAAAAATCAAGCCTTTTTTTTTGTAATTTGCTTCATCAAATAGTATACTATATGAATTCCTGTGAGGTACTTACTAGGTTCTGTGCCTTCTGTGATACAGGATGAAGATGATCTGGGGTAAGTTTATGTTGAATAAAGTGTATGTCATGAGAATTCGTCTCATTAAAAAGATGCTTTCAAAGATTGCAAGAGATTCTTCTGAGTCTTGTCAAAAGTCGGAAATAAATACTATTTTGCAAGTTTAAATTTCCAAGAAATGACATTTCGTTTTAAAGGCTTGAAATATAGCGGTGTATGATCTCAATAGGCCCTATAGGTAGGTCAGTTTGAAAACCTGAAAACACACATTGAACGTGCAAGGGAGAATATTCTCCCTACTAAGAAAACTGCTCAGGCACAGGGCCCTCTGAGAAACCTAATTACATTTGTCCCCTGAAAAGAAGCTAACTATCATCTGACTTTTTTTTTGTTCTTCTCTCACTGCATCAGGCATATCTAAAGCAGACATTTTCCTTCTGGTAGTGTAAACTCAAAATTTTTTCTTCATCCTATTGAAACCAGGAAATTTTATTCTCCAGCAGTTTCCAGGGAGATTATTCAAGTAATTCTCATTAATATTAATAAGAGAGTTGCCCAGTTAAAGTCTATCTTTGCAGATAAGAAAGTAGAATAAGCTCTTAAATGGTAAGTAAAAGAAAACAGATTTCACATAAAGTATGCAATCAGTTCAAGAGGAATGAATGAGTTTTTCTCTGTGGAGAAATTCTGGAAAGGTATTTACTAAACCATAATGGGTACAATTCACAGGGGAATCCATCTAGAAACTTGCTTCTATTTGAAAAATGTCTCGGACATTAGCAACTCACTTTAAAAGTGATTCATAAGAGGGGAGAGACAAAAAAGATTTCTTAAAGTATAGGCTCAGTCCATAGATGTCAAATAAGTTCGGACAAATAAAATGCTCGAAAAATATCAAACTGACCAAACACATCTTCATAAATCTTATACATGGCAAAGGAAAACAAAATACCTCTCCAAAGATAATTCCCTAGCTATTATCATCTTCTAGTTGGTAACTTAACACGTTAGCTAAAAAGTGGCAATCCTCTCTGGTTTCAAGTTTTCTTTTACTTTTTACCCTACCTTTCTGACAAGAAAGTTTATCTTTAAAAGCAGAAAATAAAAATGAGTTAAAAGTTGAAAAGAAAAGCTCATGGAATATGAAATAATGAGTATGCAGTATTTTTTAAGGGGAAAGGTTTGAAATCATTAATCATTAATGGGTAAATGTAGTTATATATTTTTTTTCTCTTTTTATTTTTTCTATTTCTTTCTGTTGTAATTTTACCAGCTCAGGCCTACAGAATGAGCACTAATTGGCAGATCTGTGAACAATCAAAATAAAACTGCTATAAAAATGTCCCTGAACAACACTGTGACCGAAAGGCACTCATGTCATGGCACATACACAAAATCTGTCTTTAGCTGTGCACAAACTGACATGCAATGTTCATCTGAGAAACACATAAAGTATGTGGAGCTCTTGTACCTTTAAGGTCATCTTAAGATTTTGAATTCTTTTAAAATTGATGCTCAAAGATTATTTTTTGTGACTATTAATTTCCTAAATTATTTACTTGTAGCATCATGCATGGTGAATGGAAATGCTTGTATGATAACGAGGCATGTACTAAAACATCACCCATTTAGATACAAAGCAATGTATTATGTGCTTTCCCAAGAAGAGGAGTGGATTTGCCCCACCAATAGATCTTTACGGCTGTGCTTATGTCTAGCAAGTAGGGCGCTTTAATGGGAATGGGTCATCCTTATGGCAAAAGAGCAAAAGAGTGAGTGGCAAGGTCATGGAGTACCTACTGATGCTTTTTCTTTACTTTAGGCTAGCTGTAGTTTGCTCCCAGGGACTGAATGACCATAAGAAGATGGAGCACATTAGACATGCTCCTGGAGCTTGCCTTCCTGTTCAGTTTCTTCTAAGAGGACTCAGCTCATGCTCTGCAAGACCACTTTGTGTTGTGTAGAGCAGCAAATTCACTTCAAAAACACACTGCTGGTGCTAACTAATTAGCTTATATAGATGCAACCTCTTGGTCCAATGTTTTTATATGGCACCAGGGATACATTGCTATATCTCTGTAATACTTTAGATCTGTTCTTCTGAAATAAATCAGTGTTCTTAATTACTCTGTGAAATTCTGTTCTCACCTTATCTAAAATTCAGAAAAGTCAGGTGAACTGAATTGACAACCATCTCATTGACTATGGCTAGCATTTTGGTTTGCTGTTTCTTCCAAAGAGGGTAAATGGAATTTTCTTAGGAAAAAAAAAAAAAAAAAGGCTTTAAAAACGGTCATCAATTTCTTTTTAACCTAAAGTTTGGTGTAGAGCATATTACAAATGTAATTGGGCATGGAAAAATCAATCAGCAGAGATTTAGAGCTGGTTAATGAATACTGCTTCCTTGTGTTTTTATTTTGTATAATTAGATAACATTGCTTTAATCCATTTAAAGAACTTATTATCTTGAAGCTAACATCCAATAATTGTCTTACGTAAGGAGTCAGTGTGAGTAGGAATTTCAATATAGAAGCTTGACAGAAGTTTTAAATATAGGTATCATCTGCACATGCTGGCAATGATGATTGTTTCTTCTAAGAATACAATCCAAAATAATGGATGAAAAATGAAAGAAGAAAGTTCCCAAAATACATTCTTGGCTTATGTTAAAACAAATATGATAATTAGAGACTTTTTTGCACTGCCTTCAATTTCTTTTCAACAGTTAGTACAAAAGCCAGCAAAGCCCAATCATTTATGTGACAAGAATAACTCCCTTAAGAGCGAAAACTGAAGCTGTCTTTCTCCAGAGAGGACACTGCAAAAGTGTTAATGTGAACACTGAATGAAGGTTTGTAGCATGTTAGTTTTAGTAAAGAATTGCGACTATTTGTGTCCGTTTCTCACTGAGAAGCACCTCTGTGCATCATGCAGCTTGAAAATAAGAAAAGACAGTTCCTGAGTTATTGGCTAACTACCACATATTTATTCTTGTATGGTAGTGTCTCAAATAATATTTTGATGATTTTTATGCTCAGGTCTCGTCGATTGCTCAGTATAAGCAGTAATCACTGGTCTTGTTGGTCGCTGGCCTCATAAAAATGGTGAGGACATGCAAATGTGATCAGAGCTGAGAGATGTCAATGAATTCCCCACAAATGTCTTGTGAAAAGAGCCTTGGAGTTGTGAGAAACATTCTGATGAAGCAGCTCCTCTGTCTCTGAGTTAACATTGGAAATTGAGTGGATTTTATACTGATATAAGCATACAAAATTCCAGCTAAGCTACTAAACCAATCTGAGAACAGAAGTGATCCCGAAATGACTGCTCTAAGTAATTTTTTACATCCCTTCAACAAGGCATTTTCTGTGCCATGGTGCATCCTATGCCTGACATGAAAATTTAAAAAACAAATCAACTGACGTACAATTAGTTTGCAGTAGAATACAGGGATCTTTGATTAAAAAAAGGGCATACATTGGAATCTATATTGTAATGGAATAATTCCAAGTTACAATGACAAATATACTGATCCCTATTTATGTGTATCTATTCTAGGTAAAACATTCTCTCAGCAGACAAATAGGTACTGGATCTAAAGAAAATGTGGTTACAGATGATGACAAACTACTCGACAATCTGAAGGGCAAGTTTCCAAGGGGAAAGGCAGTAGAAATAGAAATGCAAATCAGACAAGGGTAATCAAAAAAGATAGGTGTGGTAACTCCGTGTATAATACAGAGCTTCAACAATAATAACAATCATTAAAATAACAAAAATTGCAACTACCAGTAATTTTGAATGGAAAAGAGAAGGAACCATTATTAATTGCTTTTTCTAAATTGATTCTTGAGGAAAGATGGCAGCTACACTGTAACAGTGAAACTACTTTCACTTACAAACTCAGTGGTAGTTGTAAGATATGCAATTTTTGTACCTCACACATAGAGTAATGTCAAAAAATATGTAGAGTCCTGTTGACAATCCTGTGCTGTTATTGTACATAGTGTCTGGCTATTCTTAGGTAAAAGAAAAGACAGGCTGAAATCCAGTCCCTGAAGATCACAAGAAAGATGATCTCTTCTGTATCAAGGCTATTACAGACCAAACTGAAGAATGGGAAGACTTTCACAGCAAAAAGAGTTCAAGAGCTCATCTCTGGAACAGCTTGCTGCTTCTCTGAGCCACTTTCCATATGTGTGCTATAAATTCTACTAATTAAAGGAAAATAAAACATTTGGGTGTTTTTCCATGTTTATAAAGCAATCCAGATTTTTTGTTGTTGGTGGTGGTGGTTTTGCTTTTGTTTTTTTTTTGCCATAGTATCAGAATAGACTTCGTAGTCATCTGCATGAGGCTTGAGATCTGGTCACAAATGAATTCTCTTTGACTACAGTTGCTTTTTTCCTGGCAGCCAGGTCATTTGCAGAGCCCCTTAATGTGCCCCTTAAAAACTCTAAAAGATAATATTGAATCTTCCCAGGAGAATTCTCGGCAGTATGATCTCCTTTTGAAGATTCTAACCTAATGATCTTGGTTTGTGGTACTGAACGTAAATTACATTGTTATCCAGCAAATTGAGTTGCTAGAACTGTCTGGAATATGACCACTCCACTTTATGATAACTTCTGAGGTTTTAGAATGTATTTGTTCATCTCTGGAATAAGAAAAGCAAGGAAAAAAAAAAAAAAAACAGTTTATCTGAAAAACAGATTGGTGTCAGGATGTCTATTTTTCTTTCAAATTTTCATTCTGGCCTCTCCCTGACTCTCAAGAAATGATCAGAGAGTCTGCCTGGGAAGGCAGAAACCTTGCTGTTGCTAGCTGTGTCTAAGAAAACCTTGTATTTGACAATACAATATATCTGAGAGAAAAAAAAATAGCAAAAATGCAGCAGCAAGCCCTTGCTGGAACTCTCTCATGTTTGCTTTTTTCATTTTTTTTTTTTTTCCAGGGAAGAAGATTATTTTCAAAACTTTACAAAAATCTTTCTGCAAAAAAACATGTCCTGTCAATAATGCTTTCATCGAGCAAAATCTAATGGGAAATGTTGTAGTCAAATGAAGGTGTTTACTGCATACTCAGTTGATCTCCAGGTATCTTAAGGCTGAACAAAAAGGAGGAAATTGTATTGAGGGAAAAAAAAAATGCTAAATGATCTGCATCAGGAATGGGCTCTCTGGACACTCTGAAAGCAATCTTTCTAGAGCAATTTGCAAGATTTCTTCTGTGGTAAAAAAGCACAGAAAATTATTTCTTGATGTTATTCTCAAGACATTAAGGTTTACTCAGAATGGTGATCACACTGCAAATTCTCCTCACTAGTCAATGGGTTTAGGCTTTAGTCTGAACATAGAATAAATTTGTCTTTAGGTCTTCTAGTACAAGATCAAAAGAAAATCTCCAGATGCAAAGCAAGGACTCAATATAAGCTCATTCTGTCTAGTCAATTTTGTTCAAAAGATGTTGGTGTGTTAGCCTGAAAGTGTCAGGCTATGCTGGGGATCAGGTTTCAAGGTATTGTCTGCCTTCCTACATGCATGAATAAGAGAGGCAGGAACTCCCTACTGTATGGGTGAGTGCTCATTTGACAGAAATGCCATCATGTCCTGCTTTCCTGCCTTTTTCCGACCTCCAATCAGATGGATCAGATTTGTATTTTCAGTTGTCTCTGCATAGGAAAAGTATTAATACTTACTGGATAGAGAAAGGTATAAAAATAGTAATTCTTGCTAAATAATCAAGCATATGGTTAGGAGAACTGTGCAAATGCCTGTTAGCTTACCAGATCAGTGGGCTGCATCTAATGGCTGTTCAGTCTCCATCGTCTCTTTTCTTGACTCCTGTGGCTACTCTGCCTCTTTCTTGCTTGTTAATGAAAGCACTATTAGAATTTTTCCAGTCTACTGATTTATTTTTATTAGTGCTGCTGTGCTGCTGTTTGTGGAAAAAGAAAGGGTGCTTTGTGTGCCTTCAGCACACTATAGTAAGAGACAGGTAGAGAGAAATGGCCACCAAATGAAGAAAAAGCGATTAAGCACTATTATCAAGCTGACTTCACAGAAAAGAAAAGAAAAAAAAAAGGCTTATTTAAAAACTGAATAAGGAAGAAAGTGGCACAAATGTCCCAGCTGGGGTTGTCAGAGAAAACCCACTTCAGAAAGTAAAATATACTGCATAGTTAAGGCTTTTTTTTCTAGCTCAGATGCAGATCTCACCAAATAAGCAGTCAAAAAAAAAAAAAAAAAAAAAAAAAAAAAAAACAGAGAGGGAACCATCTGTTGTTATAATCTTTTACTCCATGGGGGAAGGGAAGACCTTCATAATCTGAACCAGACACATAAACATAGGAGGATGAATCAGTGGATTCGAACGAAGGACACTGTAGAACTTTTACGGAGTTTAGAAGGACAGCTGTAGAACTTTTAGAGAGTTTAGCTCCTCTTTACAGATGCAGTTTATAGGAAGTAGCGTTTTCAAAGCAAAATCAAAGATTGCATATTAGTGGATGCATCTATTGGTGCAAATTTCACATGAAAAGATATCATTTTCATAAAATCATAGAATGCTTAAGGTAGGAAGGGACCTCTAGAGATCATCTAGTCCAACCCCCCTGCACACGCAGGGTCACCTACAGCAGGTGGCTCAGGACTGCGTCC
>VZSV01000083.1:3030646-3091861 GCA_013398735.1 Nothocercus julius | reverse complement strand
CAGGCTGAACAGACCCAGCTCTCTCAGCCTTTCCTCATAGGGCAGATGTTCCAGGCCCCTGATCATCCTCGTAGCCCTGCGCTGGACTCTCTCCAGCAGCTCCACATCCCTCTTGAACTGGGGAGCCCAGAACTGGACACAGTACTCCAGGTGTGTCCTCACCAGGGCTGAGTAGAGGGGCAGGATCCCCTCCCTCGACCTGCTGGCAACACTCCTCCTGACACAGGCCAGAATCCCATTGGCCTTCTTGGCCACGAGGGCACCCTGCTGCCTCATGGTCAACTTGTCGTCCACCATGACACCCAGGTACCTCTCTGCAGTGCTGCTCTCCAGAAGGTCGGTCCCCAGCCTGTACTGGTGTCTGGGGTTATTTTTCCCCAAGTGCAGGACCTTGCACTTGTCTTTGTTGAATTTCATAAGATTTCTCTTTGCCCAGCTATCCAGTCTGTCCAGGTCCCTTTGGATGGTAGCACAGCCCTCTGGGCTGTCAGCTACTCCTCCCAGTTTGGTGTCATCAGCAAACTTGCTGAGGGAGCACTCTGTGCCTTCATCCAGGTTAGTGATAAATAAATTGAACAGGACTGGGCCAAGGACTGACCCCTGGGGGACTGACCCCTGGGATTTTGCTAAAAGTAGGTGCATGCAGAGGAACATTAGTTTAAGATAAACTAACGTCATCAGGAGCTGGATTTCTGCTGAGAAAATCTATTGCCTGGAAGATAAAAGTACACTTTAAGAATGAGCTAAAATTGTGCAACAGTTATCTTAACATTCCTCAAAGATTAAGATAATTTTTATTTTCTGATAGTGGTAGTCATGTAAAAGGGTAACATTCTAGCAATGTAAAATGCAATCAAACAACAAACAATGCTGTGTAACTACAACCTTCATTTCACCTTCAAGTTCCTGCAGATGGAGTTACAGGACATAAAGAGATTATACACTTTTCCTGGAGACCTTTCAGCTTAAATGCCAGTGCCACAACCTAGTCCTACATGGCGACCCAGTTTGAAGTTAATGGAACTCTGCAAGGATCCCAAGGTCGTTCTCTGCCAAGCTTCCAGGAGAGACTTGGCCTGTGTCAGGTCTGACAATGGAACCGATGACAATAGAGACAGTAGCCCTGAGGCAAAGTCTAAATGAAAAATCAGGTCATGTATAAAAGAATCACTGGGGTTGCACTTGTTCGTGTCAGCTGAGAAGCTGGCCCTTAGGGGAGGAAGGTTAGTGGCAGAAGGTGGAGGGTTCTGTGGAGATATTTCAGAAGAGCAACAAAGTCACAGAGCAAAGACAAAGATGGAGGCATCTCTGCGACAGAAAATGAAATACAACAGGTATGGCAATGAATTCAGTAAGTTTTCATTCTCCTCTTCATCCCCATCTTTTATAAGCCTTTTAAGTTATTTATTTATTTGTTTGTTTGTTTGTTTATTGTTGCTCTTTGCTATCTTTTCAGACTGAAAGATTTAGATGGAAGAAAACATTTCATTATTAAAATGTGGTGTCTTCTGCAGTAGGTTCAAGTGATATGTAAGGTCTTCAAATAATACAGCTAAAACAGCAAGGGAAATGGCAAAGTCTGCAGTAGTAAACCCTGCAAATGAACTTTTGTCATGTGGCCAAAATCTGTGAGAAAATATGTGAAAACTGAAGTTAAAAAGGAATATAAGGTCAAGAGAATCTATACTCTTTCAAAGCAGAACATACATGATCTTTCCACTTTCAAAGACAACTAAAATAATAAGTAATTGAATCAAGTCCTATGGAACAATAGACAACTAACAACAAAAGTTAAGATCAAGTTAATGTCCACTCTACTGAAGAACGGATATTGGACTGTAGTCCAAAAAATACCTCTGAACATTCTGTAACAAAATTATGACTGGTCAGAGATCCAGTACTTTCAATGATATTAAACTGAAAGAGAGCCAAGAGAGCCTGCCAAAGGCATGGAGCCCAGCAATGACAGGGAATATGTAGGATACATCAGAAATCATACGGAGATATTTCCTAACCAATAAACCCCTACCAGCAAACTGGAAGATGAATACAACTGAATCCAAAAACCTTCACCCAGTCAGGTTTTTGGCCTGATTTTTGTCCATATTAGATGGAATACATTTTGGGTCTGTCTGAAGGCCGCTGTATGCAGAAGGTTTTCTGATACCATGGAGTTGGTCTGCAGTAGAAAATGCATAAATCCTAGCTATTTCATTATGAGACTGTTATCAGAGGCAACTGTGACAGTGTTCTTTGTGGTTTAAGGCTATATTCAAATGGAACAATAACCATTTTCTCTTTTGAGGCCTACTATATCAAGGGTCTGAAGCACATACAAAGAGATATACTATGTATCTGCAGGCACCATAAGACTCCCATTTCGTCAAGAGCACAGTATATACAATTATGCCTGAGGAAATCAAGTCTTGGCTGAAGAATGTAGATTTGCCTCAAGCAAAACTATCCAGTTGTTAACACTGCCAGCCAGGACAGAATTACAGGACAAAAAAAAAAAAAAAAGGAGGGGCAAGGCAGGTAAGATCTTTAGTCTTTATGTTTCCCTTGTGAGATTTAAATTTTAAGGACTTGATTAGAGTCTGCTTCCCACACTAATTACAGACACTAAGCATCTGTTGGAATGTCCTCTGGTTATCACTGGAATTTAAACTATCACCGTTCCCCACAGTATAGTTGTTAAATCTTAGTGTTTTAATCCTCTGTTCTCATGTACTTCATGTACTTATTATGCAGTGACACAGCAGAGTCATTTGGAATATCTAAATTCTAGCACATTCTTATAGTGAAAGAGATAAGATAGTAATTCACAGATCTTTACATATGAAATATATCCATCTCCCTTATCATGGTAGGCAGCTTCTAAATACTTCTTGCTTGAGAATAGTCTGTAAAAAGTTCTCTTGAGTTTTTGATTTTACAAAGGTAAAATTGAGAGAAAAATTGTAGCTTTCTCTTCATCTTTCGGCTTCTTTCTTCACATCTGTTTATAGCCTCTGCAAATTGTTTACTCTGCTTCTGGAACTACATAGTGATTAAAAAAAAAAAAACATTTGCTCAGAATACTCACTGATATGTCTTTCTAATATCTCTGTAAATTTTATTCTCTTTGTAAAACTGAGTATTTTTACTCAGTTGCTCATATTCAGTTGCTGCTTTTCTGCTTTATTCAGAGAAACAATCAGAGCTGTATCAATTTGATCGATTTTGATTCTATTCTTGAGAATTTATCTGCTTCCCTTGAAGGCATTCTTTCAAAATAAGTAAATAAATAAATAAATAAATAAATAATGTTCCCAGCCCTATGGCACTAGGTTCTGCATTTCCAGTCTGTTGTTTGGTTCTCCAGCTTCCCCCTCTCCTGGGTTAATTCATAATCTACCTAACACTCATTCAGGTCCTGCCATTTCACTAGAGTTTTCTAGTGGACTCGAATGAAATGCTGTGGACTCCTGTGTTTAGTTGATTTGGGAGCTTGACTGTTATAGATACCCTGTTCTTTTTCACTTCTTGTGTGTTTGCTTTAGAAGTATTCAATCTTTGAAGACGTGTATTTTGAGTTCAGTGATTGGATCACAGTCATTTTAGGAAAAAAAAAAGTCCTACAGTGACTGTATAAACAATATCTTTCATTCCATCCTCAACTCTGTGTTTTAGCAGGGCATTTGCATATCACAGACAGAGGCTCATATGCAAAATGTTAGGTATTTAAAATGAGATTACAAAATTTTCACAGGATTCAAGGATTCCTAAAATAGTCTTTGAGCTGCTACCTTATTCTCGGGAAATTACATTTCTATACGCATTCTACTTTTTAATATTACCATTTTTTTTATAACTTGATAGAAGTATCTTATCCTGAAAGGGCAAAGTAGCTCATCTAAGTCCTATCAACAAGCAACAAGAAACATTAAAAAAAGGTTTTTCTTATACAGTTAGAGGAATTTGTTCCCTCTGGCATTCTCAGTTTGTGAGTACTGGACTCGGGCATGTATCAGTATAGCTGACACCTTGGTCATGCAGTAGTTCAGCAATCTCCATTTATACCCTGGACTAAGCTACAAGGTTCCTCTTCTCCCTTCTAACCTGTCTCTCAGCAGATTACCCTATATTGGAATCTGTAGGATATTTTGAGGCAGAGGAAAGGAAGAAATTAGGAGAAAGACAAAAACACTTCTCAGCCTTTCTCTTAAACTAAGTAAATTTGTGTATTGTTAATAAAAGATAATCGGAAAGAGGGAGGAAAAACCCTATGCATGAGAGCTCTGCTCTTTGGCAGGGTGTTGTGGGGCTCTGCAGGGCAGGGGAGGAGCTGAGAACCACTGTTTGATGTTGATGAACCAGCTGTGGACCCAGGACTAATTCTGGCTAGTGAACTAGCTGGCTTCCCTTTTTGATCTGGTAGCTCCAGCAACTCCAATAATTCTGATTCTAAGAAGATAAGATCTGCCTTTCTGAGAAGTTAAATTCTTAATAAATTAACTTCTCCTCTGTTCCTGTCATAATCTAGTAGAGCCTGGCCTGACCCTTTTGAGGGGCTAACTCAGTAGACATTCCAGTTCTAGCATTAAAAGGAAAAGGAGATTCATAGCTGTTATGACCTATAAAATAATCTATAGTGAAGTCACTGCATAATTTTAGATACACAAAATAACCGTTTAGGGTATGTTAGAAAGTTGACCTCCTACCTAAACAAGCACTTTTAACAAAGTCCCAAACTGAGCAGAATGTGAGCAGCCTGGATCTCACTTGGATACATAATCTTAGCTGTTATGACCTCTCTTGCCTTTGTAAAATGCCATCTAACCCTGGAAGAAGTAAAGTCCTGTGTGTTTCTGGAATCATTAGATCCTTGCTTGCAGGTCCTCATCTACTCGGTCCTCCCAGAGCATGTCTGAGCGCTCTGGTCCTGTCCAAAACATGTCTGCAAACATGCCCATCTGCCAATTGCTCTGTATCTAGGACACTACTCAGGTTAAGGACATCTTAGATTCAAGTAACTTCTTTGCTTGGAAAGACTTTTTATCTATACAGATATCTCTTATGCCTATACAGAGCTCCTTGTGCCTTTGCCCCTGAACTGTGAGGTAGCCCAGGACACAGTGGGGAATACTTGTGCTCGGACACTGTTGTTTGAAGCTGTTTAAATATTCAGTAGACCCAAGTACGAAGGATTCTTTGCAATTTAGTGTTTTGGGTACACCTGAGGCAGAAGATTGGAATTTTGTCTCTGTTCTAATATTTTACTTTTATATTAAGTATTCATTGGATCATGGACTGATACCAGGCTTTCCCTTCACCACCTTGTGTCAATGAGTTCTCTAATCATTACATTTTAGACTTGTAGTTTTCTTTTCTCTCTTCTCACTCATTTCCCATACTAAATTGCTCCAAGTTAAATGAAGTAATTACACTGAAGGGGACTGAAAACCTCCACATCTCGTTTCTCAAGAATATGTGTTATCTCGGTGATTAGGTCTTTCATGGATGGCAAGAGATATGGATTCAAATGTTCCCCATACTCTGCTGTAACTGTAGTAAGAAGAGATATTGTAGCTTTTGATGCAAAATTGTTCAAACTCTTCTCTGCATATTAGAAATTTTCCCAAAATTTCATTAAAAAATTCTGACGGCTGCTAGGATCAAGAAAACAAACCAACCCAAAGGAATTCAGACAAAAATCAGGTCACGGCAGTCATCTGTGGAGGGACCTTTCACTGTACCTCTTATCGCTATCTGTTTGTGCAGCTCTTCCTCTTGCTTTGCAACAGAGATAAAGATTTTGCCAACTTATGCTCTATGGTGATGAGGAAGAAATTATCCCTGAAGGAAAATGCAGGTGGAAGCCATTCTTCTTTATGTGCTTTTTTATTTATTTATTTTTTTCTTTCCCCTTAAAGTACAGCTATTACTCTTCACCCAGTCCAAACCTCAGGGCTCAAAACTTTGTCTTTTCCTCTGGTCTAGGGGCCTTCAGAGGTCTAGGGCCCCTTCTGCACCTCCTGTTTGCACACTAATGCCTTTGTCCTACAAAGTCTCCATGCATTTAGGTCACATTCCACTCCCTCTGAGGTTTCATGATACCTTCTCCTCTCTTGGGTCTGGCACTTCCCCGTTTGGGCTGAAACCACAGTGGTAGGAATGCCCCAAACTGACATTTCTGCGATCCTTGATTTAATCTTAACAGGGAAGAATATAGAATCATAGAATCATAATGGTTGGAAAAGACCTTCGAGATCATTTCCAACCATAAGCCCATCAGCATCATGCCTACTAAAACATGCCCCTAAGTACCTTATCTACACGTTTCTTGACACTGCCAAGGATGGTGACTCCACCACTTCCCTGGGCAGCCTGTTCCAATGCTTGATCACTCTTTCCATGTAGAAAATCTTCCTAATAACTAACCTGAACCTCCCCTGGCACAACTTGAGGCCACTTCCTCTTGTCATATTTCCGGTAGTTATTCTGGAGAAGAGATCTACCCCTGCCTCACGAGAACCTCCTTATATATAATATAGTCTTATCGAATTGGATAGGAAAATTTGAAATGGCTTCAGTGACCACGATTTAACTCTTTATAAGGGCTAGAGGGGTGTATTTAACATACTGTGGTCTTTGATCATTTTTTTGATTTGTTTCATAAGCTTTTTGTTTCCATGGATACAGACTATGGTAGGAATCATACTTTTGAGAACATTCATGTAACAAATAGCTTTGGTTCAGTCATCTCAGAACATCATTAAACTACACTGATTGCTCAGCTCTCATTAAATCACAGGCTGCATCACTAATCACCAATATTAAGAGAAAACCAATCATTTTCTATAGATTCAATATGTCTGAAAGAAACATTTTCCTTTGTCCTATTAAATTTTATGATAACAAAAGATAATACATTTAACAGACAGATGTATTTTTTCCAGACTTTTATTATGTCATTAAACTGTAAATGTCTTCAGACTTTCAAGGAAGGAGAACAGATTATGCATTTAGGAGACTTTATAAACATAACTTGAAATTTAATTCAACAATTAGGAAAAGAAAAAACAAAACTTTTTCTATTTATTTTTCCCATGGGTACTTTTTTTGCAACCATTTACATCTGGAATAATACAAATCACTATAATTAATTGGAAGCAAACCTAAATTTGGCCCTACTATGTAGGCTAAAATCCTTTTGCAAGTATTGTTTTTCATTATTCAGAGGCTACCACAGAAAAGAGAAGTTCTGGCTGTAAATAACAGAAACAGGCTGTAAATAACAGAAACAGGAACCTGTTAGTAAAGAATAGTTGCATTTATGATCATAGAATACAGTTTTGTAATGCTATGAAATTTAGTGGCAGAAAAATTCTTTACTGGCTGCATCATGTGTTATTTTAACAGACAGTTTTGAGTGGCAGTAGCATTAGTACGCCTACACTCAGGAGCTTTTAAAATGCAGGTCACTACTTCATTAAAGAAATTAAGTAACCTTCAAAAATATTTTAAACTACTTTTAATCAATTAATCTTCGTTCTGATGCCTCATGAAAGGTCTGGTAAATGCAGGACATAATTGTGGATCAACACCCAAGACTTAAATAAACAAATCTGTTGCTAAAACCCGTCCCTTCTGACAAACACTCTGCCTCTCATCTCTTTCCCTGGTGCTGTGGTGTGAGGATCAGGCCTTGTCAAGAGGCTCTGCGCACACAGAGCTCTGTAGCCCCAACAAACAGCTGCAGTAGAGGAAAGACCCCAAACTGCACATTAAGGTACCAGGCCAGAGGAGAAACATGTCTGTTTTTAAATGTCCCCTTAATGGAGCACTTGGAATATAAGTGGCTTAAAACAGGCCAGGCAAGTGGGGCCTTCAGCCAGTGCACTATGTTCACATCACACAAACACACACACAAAAAAAAAAAAAAAAAAAGCCTTACAGGGTTCAACAAATGAATTAGAAATAGTTTTTTAGGACACACAGATTGTTTTTCAGTCTCCATAAGACAACTGTTCTCGAAATGTTAGCTGTAAGTATGAAGTTGAGAAACTTGGTAACATCAAGGAAGAATGAATGACTATGCTCTGAAAGATGTCTTGTTTTTTAAAAAAATAGCTGAAGCTGGTATTTTGGTCTTACTAGTCATCCAGGAATGCTTAATTGTTCCAAGATACACTAGCAAAACAGGACAAACAGCAGGATATGGTGACTCTTGTGACTTTGCAGTTACAAATACTTTGTACAAGCATAAGCCAACAAGGTAATGGACTATTTCTGAGAGATGGATCATTGGATTTACAGTTAGATTGACTGCCTCATCATTTCAGCAAGGTATTATCAAGGTGTGATGGAAAAGTTTTTTTGTAATGAGGCTGACATAGAACTGACCATAATTTACCAACAATCAACACTGAAGTTAAAATTTCAAGTAATTAATGACTTGTTAATGTCTTTAAAGAGCCTCATTCTTAACACTTGATAGGCATTCCTTGAAGAGAATTTTGGCCAAGATAGAAAAGTTTCTAACATTCTCCCACAGGGTCAGAACCCAGAATACATTTTAGGTCTTTCACTGGGTGATATTAAGGAGATGTCTGTCTGTTGTGAAGGAGATATTATCAGAAATCCCTCTTTAATATGTTAAAACATTTCTCAAAGAGCAAAAGAAAATCTGGCAGTGTGGCATATGACTTATCTTCTATAGTCTTTCTAGAGCATCACTTACTCATGTTCTGGTGGGAGGACCTCTTTCTGCATTTTTTCTTTAGCACTGAGTCAATCTGTTGAACACGTATGCCATTCAGCTACACTTAGGCCTCCGCGTTTGAGAGACACAGAGATTTCACCCTTTCAGAGTCAAGGCCCTATTCACAGAAACCCAGATGATTTTCCAGTACCATATGGTGGCCTGTAGCTCATTTTCAGTTGTGTTGCTCTACGGGTGAATATGGAAGGCTGTCCATCTCCTGCAGTCATTAATGGAAGAAGAGACTATTGCTGGAAAGTTGGTATTGTCCTTTTGCCTTTCACTTCTCCAATGTTTTACTTTGCTTCAGTCTCCTCTCTGTGTTAATTTTAGCTCTTGCCTTCTTTTTTTTTTTTTTTTTTAGTTTTTATTAACATACTCATCTACCTTCTGGAAAATACTCAAAAGTTCTCATTAGCTTAAATAATTGTTGTCAGTTAAGCCTGTCAATACTTGTTAATCATTTTCTAGCCACCAACAAAATTTTGCAAATTAGACCAAATGCTCTTTATTACTGAACTCCATGGTGAGTTCATCCAGGTTTGCCTCTTCAGTCACTGGAGAGGTTGGATGTCCTCCTCCTTCAGCTGTCTGAAAATATTAATCAAGAGATGACACAGTCTCAATACGCATAGGAAATTGTTCTGAAATCCAGAATTGCTCAAGCACTTTGTCTTCCGTAGTGTATTTGCCCATGCTTGATTTTTCATAGCAAAATCACCTTGTAGAAAAGTGCTCAGAAGTAACTTCCTAACACCTTCAGTAACTGCTTCTAGAGGAGAGAGCAATAGTGAAAATGAAATAATTTTTAATTGGATTTTTGGATGATGAAATTTGCAAAATGGAATCAGTGTTAAGGCTGTGAATTTTATGAGTGAATTTTCATGTATTCAATCAAATGTTAACACTGAGATGCTCTGAGAACTTAATTGCAAATATATGAGCTAGTAAGTAACTGTGTAAGTAAAAAGAAAAGCCTCACTGGGGTCATAAATAAATCTATTAAAACTAATTTATTAATTTATTTCTTAAAAAGGTGAGTGTGCTCATAATAATGTAGTGGTCCAAGCACAAGGCTAAATTGTGTATAAAATGAAAGAAGACTTTATCTGGGAAACTTACAGCCTGTACAGACTTAGCAAGCAAGGGTCAGCAAAAAGAGGTATTATCCTCAATTTGCAAGCAGAAGCTAAGGTACAATTACACTAGCAACAAACTCTTCTGGTCAGCTCTTGCTGCCTATGATGTACATACATACCTATATATAAGCGAAAGTCCCTTATAATTCTTTGAGCAAGTTCCCAACAGCAAAATGCTTTTTGGAGATGTGCAGATGTAAATGAGAGCAAAGCACTAGACTTCAGCTTGATGTTAACTTCAGATACAGTCATTTACTGTAGATCAATGCTTTTCAAACATTTGCTAATTTCTGAATCTTTCTTCCTCTCAGAAACCCCCAAATACAGAAAAATAAAAACTATACTGGTGATCCTTCCCTTGGGATAAAGTTTTGGATCCCATAAGAAGAAAATAAGACTATCACAAATATATTTGTTTTTCTTAGTTCTTTTTATAGATCAATTAGAAATTATACATATTCCTCAGAACATAGGTTCCTCTGTGAAAATCACTTCTCCGAACACTCTTGTGTTCATCTAAATACTCTTCATTATCTTCTGTAAACAGTTATGCATTTGTTCTCCCCAAGTCCTCCCCATACTCAAAGCCAGCCAGAATCAAAACAGCTCTGATATAAAAATTATGCAGCTATATTTAGTAAGGGCAGTGCTCAAATAGATAAAATCAATTGAAAACTTGTTAGATAATGCATACCAAGCTACACTAAGAGCAACAAGATTTTCATATCAATCCAGACTCAGACTGAATTGGATTCTAATGCCATCATAGCAAGGTTGTGTCTAACTGCAAATAAGAGAGTATATATGTACCCGGAACCTGGAGAGGGTCTTTTACTTGCTCACTACTGGGCTAATTCTCTAAAAGCAGGTTTTTGTTGTTGTTGTTGTTTATTAGGTTGGTTGTTTTCTAATTTGTGTAGATAAACACAAGAATAATTGAACTATTAAAAAAAAAAAAAAAGAAAAAAAAACCGGGACTCATGTCCTTACTTTTTGTCAAAGAAGTAAGGTGGGGGTTGGTCTCTTCTCCAGAGTAACTACCAAAAATAGGACAAGAGGAAAGAGGAAATGGCCTCAAGTTGCACCAGGAAAGGTTCAGGTTAGATATTAGGAAAATCTTCTACATGGAAAGAGTGATCAAGCATTGGAACAAGCCGCCCAGGGAAGTGGTGGAGACACCATCCCTGACAGTGTTCGAGAAAGGTGTTGATGAGGCACTTGGGGACATGTGTTAGCAGGCAGGGTGGTGATGGGCTTAGAGTTGGACTTCATTATCTCAAAGGTCTTTTCCAACCATTATGATTTTATCATTCTATATATGTCTTTATGTAACCCTGTCTTCTGATTGCTGCTTTTGTAAAATGGCTTATTAATAATCCTAGGACAAGAATGATGCATAATGTATGATTACACTATGCTAATAAAGCATTGTAAACTAGCTTTCACTAGCTAGTAAAACTAGAAAATTTTTACTGTGGCAGTAAAATATTACTTAAGTTTTCTTGAAAATGCATCCTGGAGGTTGCTGAATGGAATTTTTGAAGGGAATGCAATAGGCCCTCAAAACATAAAATTACAAAACCTTGAAAGTGCAAGCACAAGTTGATACTAGAGGCCCTCAGTCTATAAACAAGTCATAAATAATCATTCACTGCTCATTAAAGGAATGTAACATAAATACTGCATACAACTGGATTTAGAGATACCTGACAAAGAGAGAACAAGATGACTTTTGGAAAAAATATAAAAATGACTTCAAGCAGCCTCAAGAGCTAAAATGAGGATAAAATCAATGCCTCCACACTCCTACAGAGAGTAGTGTAAGAAGTTGTGATAATGATAACTCACAACCCAATTACCCCGACCCTCCTTTCCACCAAGTCCTTGAGGAAAACCTTTCATTAAGTTTAGGATCCAAAGGGAAAGTGAAAGGGTAAATATAAGACTAGAGAAAGGAGAAACACTAGGAAGACTGTTTATCAGTTTAGACTATATTATTATTGAGAATAAGAGAACGAGATGTAATATGTGGATAATTTTTCTGGCAAGTTTTACTGTCATTACAGCTAGACTAATACTTATTTCATTAGATGGTTCAGACATGAATTAGACTAATACGGAAATCTTAGTTTCATGAATAAGGTGTATTTCTTTAGCCCACTTAAACTGAATGAGCTGTTTACTCTGGTATCCCATCCTTGAGGACTGAGTGTTAAATCTTAGTGTAGGAATTCATAGGAAAGACAGGTGGCCCAGGCTGTAATTTGAATGCAACAGCTAGTGGAGAGAACTTCAGATCTTAATACTTGGATGTGACAATCATGAGGTCCTGATGGAATCTCTCAGTGGCCCAGTGTAGGACAATTCCTTTACTGGAAGAAAACCATAATAAAATTTGCAGATGAGTGAATTTGTTTGGGAGAAAGAAAATAGACGTGTAAAAAAATATTTCCAAAGAGACCCTTGATGTGCTTTTCTCATTGAAATCCAAATGTAAACCCATGTATCTTGGAAACAGGAATGTAGGTCATGCTTGCATGATCATCCTCAGTTCTCCAATAAGCCCTTTCTCTGCTGGTGGCATAATAACTGGCACAGAAGCAGGAGATTATGTACGGAACATATTACTGGAACAAGTGAACTGGTGAAAGAAAAAGCATTAAAGAAATTGAAGTAGTTCAGGAGAGGAGGAAAATCTAAAAATATTGGAAATCTTTAAATGACTAAACATCTCTACCCATTTAGTTTATCAAAGAAAAGATTTACTGATCATGATATGATTACAGTTGTACTCAGTTTAGAGCTGTGATAGCAGAAAGTGAGTTGGTATAGCAAAGTCAGAATGGTGTCATAAAATGCTAAGTAAGTTCAGTGCAGAAATCATCCACCTCTGTAATATAGAGCTAGAACTTCTATAAAAGGTTTGGATGGCTGCTCTGTCACAGAAGTGCAAACTAAGATTGTTCGTCTTTTTTAGATAAGAGTTTTAGCTCATCCAGAGGTTAGGAATTACTGTGTGAAAAGTAGGAATTACTGTGTGAAAAAATTACTGTGAAATGTAGGAGATGAGAATATATCATCATAATAGTTCCCATTTCAAAAGCCACGTAAATAAAAGTAGATTTCATCAGCAAACAGAAGACTCAGTTTTACAGAATACCCCACAACTGTGAAATCAGAGTTAAAGCAGGCTTCTCTCAGTTACCAATAATAGTTAACAGTAAATTACAGAATCACAGAATGGTTAAGGCTGGAAAGGACCCCTAGAGATCATCTAGTCCAGCCCACTCAGCACATGGCACAGGACTGCAGCCAGGCAGATTTGGGAGATCCCCAGAGAGGGAGACTCCACAGCCTCTCTGGGCAGCCTCTTCCCTGGCTCTGTCACCCTCATAGTCAAGATGTTTTTCCTCACATGGAGATAGAACTTCCTGTGTTTCAATTTGTACCCATTACCCCTTGTCCTGTCACTGGCCACCATTGAGAAGAGTTTGGCCCCATCCTCCCTACATTCTCCCCTCAGGTACTTTTACATGTTAATCAGATCTCCTCTCAATCTTCTCCAGGCTAAACAGGCCTGGCTCTCTTAGTCTTTCCTCGTAGGATAGATGCTGCAGTCCCTTAATCATCTTTGTCGCTCTGCACTGGACCCTCTCTAGAAGCTCCACGTCCCTCTTGTCCTGGGGAGCCCAGAACTGCACCCAGTACTCCAGGTGTGGCCTCACCTGAGCTGAGGAGAGGGGCAGGATCCCCTCCCTCCACCTGCTGCCAACACTCATCCAGCACAGGCCGGGATCCCCTAGGCCTTCTTGGCCACGAGGGCACATTGCTGCCTCATAGTTAACTTGTTGTCAACCAGGACTCCCAAATCCCTCTCCATGGAGCTGCTTTCCAGCAGGTCAGCCCCTAATCTGTCCTGGTGCCTGGGGTTATTCCTCCTCAGGTGCAGGACCCTGTTCTTGTCCTTGCTGAACCTCATGAGGTTCCTCTCTGCCCAACTTTCCAACCTGTCTAGGTCAGCACAGCCCTTTGAGTGTCGGCCACTCCATTCAGTTTGGTATCATCCGCAAACTTGCTCAGGTGCACTCTGTCTCCTTTTCCAAGTCATTGATGAACAAGTTGAACAACACTGGGCCCAGTACCGACCCCTGCGGGACACCACTGGACGCAGGCCAATTGGACTTGTCTGCCTATATCCTTTTGCATTTTAGAAATTATGCTAAAGTTTCTCCTTTCAGTGGGCTAACAATACAACACACATTCATTCACGCAGCAAATTCACACATGAGGATATATGAAGTTAATGTTTAAGAATATGTAAATGCTTAAACCTACATGCAAAATATTTGCGGCAGCAAGGGGATTGAGTTCAGCAGGGGAAGGAGAAATGATCTGAAGTCTATGCAAAGAGAAGTTCCCACATGCATAGATAAAGTAGCTTCCTTTACAATTTCTAGTTTCATAAGAAAGAAAACACAATAAAGGAAAACCTTTCCTTAGCATGACATTGTATCACATTGTACCTTTGCATTTATATGGTTCTATTAAACAGGATGAAAAGGAGCCATGATTTTTTTTTTTTTTTTTCCCGTTACAAGTCTGTGATTACTTAACTGGAAGTTACTGAAAAAAAAATCATTAATATGACATTATACCATGCATACTTTTTTGATGTATTTTCAATTAAGTTGGCAGTTAGCCACATTTAAACTTAGCTCTGTCATTCAGACTCTCCTGGGCAAAAGAACAGGTAGTGTTTGTACAGCCAAATACATTCAGACATATTTAGTCGGATTTTTTTTCCTCTTCTGAAGAAAGTTAGTGTAAAAGATACTGATGCAGTCTGCACTTCCCATATGGTGCTAAAAATCCATTATCTGAATAACACTGAAGAGTTTAGATCAGAGAGAACAGTTGAAGGTCAGGTTTACATAGATGTATAACGTTAGTCAGGCTTGACTGACCATGGTTTTAGCATGTATATCTGAATGATTATTCAAATAGTGATGCTTAGTAAACAGCAAACAATGAATAAATTGAGATTAAATTAAAACAAATATAAAATGCTAATACAACAACATTGTATATATTTGGTATATATTTATTAGACATCTACAAAAATAGCTACATTTTTTAATAAAAAGAGAACACTTCAATATAGAGTGTGGGTTCTTGAGACAAAGTTGTTATGAAAGCAAGAAGTTCACCTAGAAGTTAACGGACAAACTTCCCATGATCTTAATAACACATGGATCAAAATTCCTAAGGGAAATAGGAAGCAGACTCTCAGAATCTCCCTTACTATTTATGCTGATCGTTAATTATGAGATGAATTTTATTAAACAGAGAGTGGTGGGGGTAATGAAGTGGTCCTTTGTATCTCCTCACTCTGTTTTATTTTTTAACTATATGTCTTTTAATATTGCTTACAAAGAATCAGCATATTAGGGAAGAACTATAAACCATAGTCCCTATTATTCTTTGTAATGTTTTTTCAGCTCTCATTCTGAATGGTGTTCATGTTATCACTAGACACAAAGGCCATAAAGGTCATGTTGGTGCTACTTTTAGAGCTTTTCCTGAATATGTTGGTACTCATCCTTTTCTCATGGTTGATTCAGGACATTGGTTCCTCTGTTTAGAAATTCCAATGTAACAAGGTTCCCAGTACATTTTAACAAATTCTGTCCATCATGACCTTTAAAATGGCTAATAGTTCTTCCTAATTACTGCTGAAAATCTTTATGATTATTTCATAAAGAACAGACAAGATGACAAAGTTGAAAAATCACATTTTTGGGGCAGTGCTAATTATGCTATTTTTCAAATTGTTTCAAGGTCATAAAAGCTATTAGCAGCATTTGGTCATCATTGCAGAGGTCTCATGTAGCTTCATTTTCATTTGAAGCAACTGATAAGTAAGCTGCCTTATTTCTTTTGATATTTCTCTTTCTGAAATTATTATATTGAGTTTCATTATATGATCTGACATCAGATTGACAGAGAGAAGGAAAAGGTGAAAGAGAAATGGGCAGCAGTCCAAACCTGCCAACATCATTCAATATTCTCTCTACAGGGAATCAAGGAATCACCATGAAGCAGTATCATGGTGAGCACAGAAAGAACAGATGCAAGGGAGAGCCCTGAACTCTGCAGATTCTTCTGAGCACAGTTTCCTTACTTTGATCGTAAAAGTAGTGTTGCCTCTTGCTGGGACTTTTACTAGGGTAGTAAGTTAAGAAGAGAGGAAAACCATAGACATCTTTAAGTTCCTTAAACAGAATGTGATGATATGCATATACCAATTGGTGTTACAAGAGGTTGAGTGTCATAGGAAAGTTGTAACAATGTAGAGATTTTTGTTATTTTAGGTGTCTGTGTAACAGTGAAATAGGTAGTCAAAGACTATACTAGTTGAAACCATCATTTGTCTGCTTAGATGTTTTTCCAAACTCCTTTAAAACTCCTTTAAAATCAGTACTGAGAGAGCGAAGAGTCCTACTTTGGCAGGAAGATATTCCACACACACCTTACTCTCTCTGTTCCTGAATGAATATATACAGACAAACAAACCACTTATTAGAGCAAAATATTTTAACCTGTTGTAAAAATGAAGTATGGAATGAATGTAATGTATTCAAACTAAGGCGTCTAATCTTTTAATAACAGAGGGAAGTAGATGACTCTGAGAAAAGATAATACTAGGAAATAGAATGATATTAGAAGGCCAATAGTCTTTTGATTATGTCAGTTGATTGGGAGAAAGAGATACAAGCAGAACTGTGGTGGGAAGCTTCCTACAGCAATGCTAAAGACAGCATTTTATTGGCTGATTCCTCTCTTTCTCCCACATACCACCTATTTTAAATCTGGGATGACTCTCTGTGTGAAATTTATCTGATCAAATGTAGTCATCTGCAACGTAGATGTTAACTCTAATATCCAAACAATATCTTAAGCCATCCATTTTAGTCATTGTGTGAACACGACAGAAGCCACACTTAGTCTGGCCAAGGGCCCACTTTCCTCAGCAAATAGTAAGAACACAAGAGTAAGGACACTGTCTCCTGGTCTTCAGCTAATTCAGCACAAAGCATTTCCTGAACTGAATGTATTTTTGAGATTTTATTAATTTGCAAACAGTTTCTTTTCTAAGTCTTGCCCTTGGAAATCCACAGGATTTCTGTATGTGACACAAAGAAACAGTTTCTTTTGTTTGTTTTCAGTCTGTTTCATTTAGTGAGGCTTTAATCAGCTTCATATGGTGTCTTCTGTTTTCTTTTTTTTCTTTTTAGAATCACTAAACAGCTGCCTTTTCACTTTTTGTGGGCCATTCGTGATTTTGTGGTCCTCTACTATTTCACATCCTTTCCCTGTCATCTTTTTTCCCAGGCTGAAAAGTACTAATCTGAGAAATACATCTCATCCTCAAATACCCAAACAAAATAGATCAGACAAACCACACTCCAAAAACGCTAGTTCCCCTTTACTGATTTCTGAGGGAGCCCTGGATGAGTAAACCAGAAGCAGGCATTTGTGCTTTCTTTGTACTTCTAAATTCAGAGGAGCTCAGTCCTACCCTCTGTCTCCATGAAATAGCTCATTTTAAATCACAGGTAAATATATTGGAATTGGTGATGTGATTCCAGCATGTGAGAAACGAATAGAGCTGAGGTAGTCAAGGAAAAGAAAGAGACTAGGAAGCAATAAAATTGTCTCATTCACTGTGTGCAGAGATGTGGAAAGGAAAAATACAGGCTCAGTCACTATGTCACTATATCTATATATGTATTCTTCCTTTATTGTTTCCATGTTTTCTACTGCAGGGTTAATAATAAGGTTTCCAGCTAAAAAATTGAAATAAATAGCAGTGTCAGAGTTTGAATAAATTTGACATGCAGTGTTCATAAATACTAGATATTAATTTATAAATAAAAGCTAAACAGTGTGATACTCAAATGATAGGCCCTATTCTTTAATAGTGAGGAAATTAAATTAGTCAAACAAAATTTTCTTCTATTTATTCTTTAAAAAAACTCACATTCCTGTTATCTTAAAGCTTTTCTCATCTTCTCTAGCCTACAGCATTGCTATTTGTGTTACACACAAGTACCTGAGATCCCAGATGTCGAGTTGTGAAATGTGTTCTCCCAGTGCCAGTGTTTGGCCACTTGACAGAGGTCTGCACTATCAGCAGTTGGTCATGCTAGTAACTCTTAAATTGCCTCTGGGTCAGTCATATGCTTTTGGCTTTTATTAAATCTATGAAGGTGTTTCAGTTCTCCTGGTGCTATGTTCCATTTAGATTCATAGATGTTAAGGCCAGAAGGGACCATTGTGATCATCTTGTCTGACCCCTGCATAAAACAAGCCACAGGACGCTCCTGATTTAATTCCTGTTTGAAGTAGAACATGTCTGGTAGGAAAAAAAAGAAAAAAAGAAAAAAAAAAGAGAAAAAAGAAAAATAAAGCATTCAGTCCTGCTTAAAATTGCCAGAAGAATATGCCATGACCTCAGGCAGTTTGTCTGAAGCACTATTTACCTCCAGTGTTAAAACTGTACACCTTATTTCCAGTGTCAGATGGCTTGGTTTCAGCAAATCCTGACCTTTTGTTGGGCTCTACTAGACTGAAGAAGACATCCATACCTTGTCCTCTCCCTTATCAGATCATGTTTTAACTTCTCCTTTGCTAAACCATGCAAATAGTTTATTTAGTGTTAGATTATAAAGTTTGACATGCTTGTGTATGTATTTTGCAAATAGGTGTTGAGGTTCGATGGGGGGAATATTTGGTAAGAGATGAATCCACTTGCGTTCCAGACGATCCTCAAAGGTTAGAGGAACTAGGGGAGGCTGCACTCATCTCTCAATAGAGATCCCAAATACTGTGGTAAATATAAGCCCGACTCTGGCAGCACCGAATTCACGAACAGTCTGTTGACCGTAGGTCCGAATGCCTTCCTAGGAGCAAATCAAGTTCCCAAATAGCGTGGTCAAATATAAGCTCAACTCTGGCAGTAACGGATTCACAAACAGTCTGTCAACTATTAGGTCCAATTGCCTTCAAAACAAGCAGTCACGTTCACGAATAGCATGATCAGCTATAGGCCTGACTCTGGCAGTATTGGGTTCACGGACAGTTTCTTGACCATAGGTCCAATTGCCCTCAAAACCAGTAGTCAAGTTCATAAATAGCACAATTTATTCAAATGCAACATTTAGAGAACAGCTTTCGAATGTCAGTACAGGAAATTCTCTACTACAGTGTGGGGTTCCTAGCTAGTGGCTAGTGGACAAATGTGCAACTATCACTCACCCAGAAGATGGGAGAGAGCTCTCAGTTTTGAGGAGTCTTGGGGAGGAAAGGGGTTCAGCCTGTCGATTGATCCAGAGTTACGATTGAGTCTTTTCTCTCTCGTCTTCCTTCTTCCTTAGAAAGGAATCTTCCTCTGTTCTTACTACCCTTTTCTTCCTACCTAGTTCTTACCACCCCATTCTTCCTACTAAATCTCTCCTTAGTTCACCTTTTATATATTTTCTTTTACATTTAGGTGGAGCTTGAGTGACTCTAGTCATACTTACTTTTGTTTTTGATTGGTTTAAAAAGTCTTCCGAGTTAATCGAAAATCTAGAGAGCATGCTCAGAGAGGAGCGGTCGTTCCTTCGAAGTGGGTAACTTCTGGGATGGGGTTGTGTATTGATATTATAATGAGATTAGAATGAGGAGAAGTTTCAGCAAAGTCTATTGGAAGGGACTGATCTGCCACCACTGTTGGCCCAGCACCAGACAGCTTATGCTACTATGTGGCTTATATCAGCTGCATGGTATGACCAAGTTGGCACCTCTGCAGAGAGTACAACACAGTTTGTCTGCGGTGTCTTCACTCTGCTCCACCCTCCATTCACTCCTCGTCTGCACAGCACCATCAGGTTACCACCTTCACAGGGAAGACAACAAATTTTGGCCATGGTGTCTCCATTCCGCTCCACTCTTTGTTTACTCTTATTAGTATGTGCTAGGAGGGCAGACTGTGTGGCCAAGGGAATTGTGGAGAGGTAGATTCTGCACATACCAACCATTCTGCAAGTGGTAACTGTCTCTCACCTCAAGCAACCCTCTGTAATGCCATAACCTCTGTTAGGCCCTAGTTCTTCTCTAATTTCCCCTTTCTCCTGCAATTCTCTCACCATAGGTGTCACTGAAATCCTCAATGAACATCAGTAGGAGTTGTGCTAAAATGATTGTTAATGGAAGGATTATGGCTCTGGTTTTTAAACAGTGAGGTTGCTTTTGCTGTGCAAAGGTCTAAAGTGTTTCATTGTAACATAAACATCTGATGCCTTGAGCCAGAAATATGAGGAAGTTATCGAGGAGACAGAGAGCCAGGCTCTTCACAGTGGTGAGTGGTAAGGGACAAGAACCAGGAACATAAATTCACATAAGAGAAGTTCTGAATATAAGGAGAAACTTCTTCCCTGTGAAGACAGACAGGTTGCTCAGAGAAGTTGTGTGGTCGCAATCCTTTTTAAATTTTTAAGATCTGATTGGATCAAGACCTGAGAAACTTGGTCTGACCTCAGAGTCCACTTTGCCATGAGAAGGAGTTAGATCAGAGACTTCCTGCAGGTCCTCATAACCTAAATGATTCCATGATTCTACAATTTCTTAAGGTATTTCAAGCCACACTGATATAAAAATTATTGATTTTATAACACAAAAAGAGTATAAATACCAATTATATAGAAATGAAACAACCTATAAAAAACAATTCCAGAATAAAATTTCTTGGTGAAAAATGCAATCTGCTTAACATTCACAAAGTATATATTAATGTATATGTTAATATCATTGCATGCTTAAAATTATGTGGCTTTCTGCTGCTTGAGACACTCCATTTTTGAAGTACCTAAATACCCACTGAAATGGTCATTCTAGCTATTTACCACTTCTCATTATGAAAAGCCAATAATAGATGCAGTATGCTAATCATAGCAGTACAATAAAATGTCTGCACTTACATCTTACTGTTTAGAAAACCAGCAACAGAGAAGTGCAACTGTGTTAGATGAGAGACTTACAGTCACCTGCTCATCTACTATATCTGGTAAATCTCTTTAAAAGTCCTTTGAAAATCAAGCTATTTTTAACATTGTTTTTTCATGCTTGACTATGTTAAATACATAATATTTGTTTAT
The DNA here is from genome assembly GCA_013398735.1 of Nothocercus julius. Taxonomy (NCBI): domain Eukaryota; kingdom Metazoa; phylum Chordata; class Aves; order Tinamiformes; family Tinamidae; genus Nothocercus; species Nothocercus julius. Next base: position 3,070,778 of record VZSV01000083.1, on the reverse strand, counting down.
GTCAAGGTGAAAAAAATTTCCAGATATGGTGACCCTCTTTCTCTGTTTTTTACCTCTCCGCTAAAATCTGGTAGCATGTACATTCAGTTAACTCTTTGCTTTCTTCTTTAATGTTGAATTGAAAAGAATTCACTGCTTAGATGAAAGATGCCTATGAATTCTGCTAGGAACCCATGCCCTCAAGACGATTTCTGCTTTACAGTTATAAATAGAGATATTTCATCAGCTTGCTTCATCCATCTAATCTGGATCATGTCATTTTAAACCATTTTGTTTGATCAATCAACCTGTCATGCAAATACAAGCCAATGTCTTGGCACAGTTTATGCATAGCCATTTGTATTCTACCAGCACTGCTACCTTTATCAGTCAAACTTGTAATCTCATTAAAAGGGCATTATGTTAGTTTAATAACATCTATTTTATACAAACTCTGTTGACTGGCATTAATTATCCTCCTTTAATTCTTTATTACTTGTGTCTCATATGTCTTGTTCCATTATTTTGTCTGGAATTAATATCAGGCTGGTGTCTATACTTACAAGGATCACTCCACTTAAATATTGGCTCAACATTAAATCTCGTCTCCTGCACTATAGCTTCCTTCTTGCTGCAAGAGGTATCAGAAACTAACACAAATTATCCATGGATCTCTATAAGAAGCTTTGATATAGTTTGGATTTAGATCTTTAAATATATCAACATATCTTATCTGCTATTTCATATCTTATTTACTGATGGAACACAAGATATTTCATCACAATGCAATCATATAGTTTTTGTTGATATATTCAAAGACATGCATAAAATCAACACCTATATTTTTATATTCAATAAATATTGTATACTTTGTGTTTCCTTGGTATTCTAGATCTAGAGCAGTTTATGTTCAAACAAACTTCAGTTTAATTCAGTGGTTTTGGTTTCTTTTTTCTTTTCTTTCTTTTTTTCTTTTTTCTTTTTTTTTTTTTTTTTTTTTTGGGTTGAATATGGCCTGTGAGCTATTTTTATGGGCCATCAATGCTGTGAAAAATATTCTTCTGCATGAGAAACAAATAAAAGATTTTGTGAAGTTATTCCCAAAGTAGTTACACTATGTACAACTATCACTCTATTTAGTGGATGGAGTTTGTTCCATATTTCACAGTGAAACTTTCTAAGGTAGGCCCTGATCTTGGTGACAATAAAATTCATTTACAGCCATTTTTCAAGCTAGCTGTGGTCTGTGTGTGTCTTACAGTGTGCAGAGGCTGCGAGGAGTGAAGAAAATACCCAAGGAAGTAGAGTGATTTCATGGAGAGGGCACTGTCTTCTGCGGATCCCTGATCTCTACCGAAGTCCTCACAGCTATCACACCCATGGTAACACTGAGTGAGACAGAGGAGAAAGACATCAGAAAAGACAGAAGATTCCCCAAATTCCTCCATCCCACTCTGATAAAGATGAGGAATCTCCTGTCTTTTCTGATGTCTTTCTGCATTCCTACACATTGTTCCACCTGAGGGTGAAGGCTTTCTGAGCCTTTTCTGAAAAAAAAAAAAAAAATCTGCTAACAAAAACATTTGAATAATGACATGATATCTTTGGTTGATATTAACAAATAGATTTATTGTAGGCATCACGAGTTGACACTACTGATAACAGGATGATGCATTAGATAACACTGTTTTAGCACATGTGGAGCACATATATATGGTTTCCAAATTATAACTGACTTGAGAGCCATATACACTTGTCCACTTGACCTACCTCCCATCTTTTATGCTATTTATTTTTATTCTACAGCAAATTTTTACACTTAAAAATCATTTTCTGGGGGTGATATTTGGCAGTTATGAAAGGCTTTTACCTACAGATCGATTTGAGAGAGAAAGTGTTAAGGGAAGAAATGAGCTAATGGAAAGTTTTTTCTCTGCTTTGAGCTTTGATTAGAACTGATGATTCAGGAAACTGTCCTCAGGGAACAGCCATTGAACTGAGGTACTTTAAAGAAATGACTCTGCTGGTTTACCATTGTCCCTTTCAGGATTGACAAATATGTGTGCAAATAGAGACTTGGAACATATTGTCACTCACACTTCACTGTCTTTACTACATTTTGAAGAAGAACTGAAAAGCCATAGGTAGATAGCACAGAACAGAATCAGTGTGATACCAAGAATAGGACAATTAGATGTGGTAAATGCAACAACATTCATTTATTTGCTAAATATAAATCTATTTCAGAATGCTGTAGAATTTCAGAATGATGTAGAAATGCAATTTACTTTTTCAAAGGACAAAGATTTCTGCTTAAAGTGAAGGAATGGACAGGTAAATAATACAAATCATTCTGATTGCAAGATGTAGGTGGGCTTTAATTGTACAGAATATTTTAGTAGTTTGAATTAAATTGTGAGAAGTTCTAATATTTGCAGATTTACTCTCAAGGATCTCATTGTGGAAAACTTGCAAACTGCAGTGGTTGACTGTATACATAAACTTCATTTATGTAAGTGGACTTAATCTAGAATAATGTATATATATATCAATGTTGATCTGACAGATCTCAGAAACCTGTAAATCAGCTTGTTTTAGGACACCACAGTTTTTTATCCCATCTTGCTCAAGCACTTTTTAAGGTTTTTTTTTTTTTTTTTTTTTTTTTTTTCATTTAATAGTTTTGTATAGACAGCATGGGAAGTTGGAATGTGTGGTGGAAGTTAGGCTTGAAGGAAACTGAATAATTATGTTTTCATAAAATATCATGCTTCTTCTATAATAAGTATATAAAGCTTTTTAATCTTTAGAAGAGAGTTGAAGGATTTTTTTGCTTTTAACTAATAAATCAAGTGAAAATATATCATGTGCCACAATGGTACCTGATTCCAGTAATTCTTCTCAACTGAATAATTTTGAAGTTGAGAGATTATTCCTCCAAAAATACCTCAGAGTCATTATTACTGATACTTACTCTCTTTTTACTTAAATAAAAATAACTCTAAAAAAAACTATTATAATAACTCTTATAAAATAGATAATAACATTGATAATATAAGAATACAAACTGCATCTGACTGCCAATAGATTTATAAGGAGGAACACTGTTGAACAGGTGATCAAGGTCATTAATACAATTTTATCACTTCTGTCTGTTTCATTCTCAAAACTATGAACTGGACGATTGAAATTTTGTACACTTTCTTCCAGAATGATATGAGCCATTTTGAGAACCTGGATTTTTTTCTATTTTTACTATGACAAACAACACAATCACCACCATCAGAATGCATTTTTGTAACCAGAAATTCAGAGTAATTACTTCATATCTTAAACTTTTCTGTTACTACTCCTTTTCATATCTGCATAGTCAGGACTTGTTTCACAAAATATTAGGAGCCTGCCCTGCAGAAATATCCTACAGACACAGATAGGCTTTGAGCCTAGGCAGGTGGCGTCAGATTCTGCTGTTGTCACCAGACATTGGTGGCCTCTTCTCCATTCTCTGACCTTATGTGCTGTTGATTGGCCTTCCTCTGCTGGTGCACTGGGCTTGATAGGAGGGTTATGGAGTATGAGAACTCTTCTTTTCTTAGCCTACTCTTTGGAAAAATTAAATAGGCTGAGCTTCATGAGGCTATTAATGTAAAGAAATTTTCCAGAACTAAGTGTGGGTTGGTATTGTTGTTGTTGTTTTTCTGAATTCTTTACAATTAAAACAATATTTTTGAAGCTTGTACTCAAGAACAGACATCATGATAATCCAGCAATATCACTAACAGTAATAATATCATCCTAATTGTGGTTACTATTTTGTTGTTGTTCTATCTGCATCTTAAACCTGTGTGGGCAGCAAACCAGTAGAAAAAAACTATAGTTGAATGATATAATTTGATATGTTGCTGTTTAATTTAGGTCTCGTTGTACAACTTGAAAATTAACATAAACTTTTAATTTCTTCTGCTCTTTTCATTAAAAATAAACATTTCAAAAAAGGAAACTAATTTTAGATGCCTCAATTTTTAGCAACTCATCTAAGGTTGGTGGGATCCTGTGTTAATCAGCTTTAGAACAGTTTATTTCTGCATCTAAACTAGTCATTCCAGTTGAGACAAATGCAGAGCAGACTGTATATGACTTTTTTTAGATGAGACCAAGCGCTTCCTGGAGATATCTCCCTGCATAAATGCTAAAATTGAGTATTTTACTTTCACCTTTCCCAGAAGCAATGCCATATGCTAGTAAAACTTTTGCAAATATATATTATGATTACACTGTGAAACATAGAAAGGCAGCATCTCAGATCAATATCATTCAGGATATAGAACTGCACAGTATCTATCTGTCCTGGCAACAAAACCTTCAATTTTTTTTTATTACTTTTTGGGGGATGGGAGTATAAAATCCTCTTTTTAACTTCAGCTCTAAATTTCTGGATCTAAGTTTCAAAGACCTTTTGCTGTCATATAAATCAGAGAAATGAATGCTTCAGTGACCACGTGTAAATAAGCCTCACACTATTTATTTGCTGTGCAGCTGTCTAAAATAATCCCCTAAAGGAATGACTTGGCCTATACTGTTTCAGAGGGCTATTCATTTATAACCTTGAAATGAAGTTTTTGGCAAAAAGGGATACAAAATACAACACCAATAACTAGGTCATCTCTCTAAATAGATACTAGTAATACAGTAAAAAGGATCTCAGTCTGAATTTTGACCATAGAGACTCTTTGGAAGCAATATTGTGGTGTTTAGGATTATCCGCATAGTCAATGATACAAAACAGTGAAGATCAGTATGAGAGAATTGCTGAAAAAAGGGGAAATTAGAGAAAAAAATAGGGCCTAACAGAAGTTATGCCATTACAGAGGGTTGCTTGAGGTGAGAGACAGTTACCACTTGCAGAATGGTTGGTATGTGCAAAATCTACTCCTCCACAATTCCCTTGGCCACACAGTCTGCCCTCCTAGCACATACTAATAAGAGTAAACAAAGAGTGGAGCAGATAGGAGACACCATGGCCAAAATTTGTTGTCTTCCCTGCGAAGGTAGGAAAGCCATGGTGCCATGCAGACGATGAATGAATGGAGGGTGGAGCAGAGTGAAGACACCGCAGACAAACTGTGTTGTAATCCCTGCAGAGGTGCCAACTTGGTCGTACCATGCAGCCGATAAGCCACATAGTAGCATAAGCTGTCTGGTGCTGGGCCAACAGCGGTGGCAGATCAGTCCCTTCCGATAGATTTTGCTCAAACTTCTCCTCATTCTAATCTCATTATAATACCAATATACAATATATACAATATACAATATATATTTTCGATTAACTCGGGAGACTTTTTAAACCAATCAAAAGCAAAAGTAAGTATGACTAGAGTCACTCAAGCTCCACCTAAATGTAAAAGAAAATATATAAAAGGTGAACTAAGGAGAGATTTAGTAGGAAGAATGGGGTGGTAAGAACTAGGTAGGAAGAAAAGGGTAGTAAGAACAGAGGAAGATTCCTTTCTAAGGAAGAAGGAAGACGAGAGAGAAAAGACTCAATCGTAACTCTGGATCAATCGACAGGCTGAACCCCTTTCCTCCCCAAGACTCCTCAAAACTGAGAGCTCTCTCCCATCTTCTGGGTGAGTGATAGTTGCACATTTGTCCACTAGCCACTAGCTAGGAACCCCACACTGTAGTAGAGAATTTCCTGTACTGACATTCGAAAGCTGTTCTCTAAATGTTGCATTTGAATAAATTGTGCTATTTATGAACTTGACTACTGGTTTTGAGGGCAATTGGACCTATGGTCAAGAAACTGTCCGTGAACCCAATACTGCCAGAGTCAGGCCTATAGCTGATCATGCTATTCGTGAACGTGACTGCTTGTTTTGAAGGCAATTGGACCTAATAGTTGACAGACTGTTTGTGAATCCGTTACTGCCAGAGTTGAGCTTATATTTGACCACGCTATTTGGGAACTTGATTTGCTCCTAGGAAGGCATTCGGACCTACGGTCAACAGACTGTTCGTGAATTCGGTGCTGCCAGAGTCGGGCTTATATTTACCACAGTATTTGGGATCTCTATTGAGAGATGAGTGCAGCCTCCCCTAGTTCCTCTAACCTTTGAGGATCGTCTGGAATGCAAGTGGATTCATCTCTTATTAAATTTGCCCCCCCCCCAAAAAACTGCAACAATCAGATGTCCTAAAGACACACACCTATGTAAGAAAAACTATTCATTTTAATTTCCCCATCATATCTATAATATATAGCTATTTACAAGAAAGTGAATTGTTCCAGCATGGATAGTTTTGCTTATAAGGAGCCCATCATTACTAAAACATTTAACTGTTTTTTTGTGAAGAAAAAAACTGCAAATGAGCAAGACTTCTGAGTATATATATATATAAATCCTAAAGCACTCTTTAAATTAATATAAATAAGGCACATCGTGGGTGTCACATGAAAGAAAATCAATTTCTAAGTAGATGATGCTAGAAATTTTATTTGTATATGATAAAGGGAAGAAAGTAAGAAACTAACACAGTATCTACACTTTTCAATAAAACTCAGAAAGAGGTAACAGCTATACATTGACTTAGAGAATGGAAGCATGACAGGTAAATAAAAATGGACTTTAAGGACGTGGGGTATTGGCAAATTCTATTGTTCTAGGTGATTTAAAAGCATTGATTAGTCTTATGACATGTAATGATTTCAGTGTTACTTTAAGCCTGATATTTGTGTAAAGAGTAAATTTTAGACAAAAAAAAAAAAAAAGAAAAATCAGAATGACTTTAAAATTACATTGGGAGAAGTAGTAAAATCAGGAAAATATTAATTTTAGTCACTGATTAGCAAAAATGTTGTCTATATACACAGAAGTGGTAAAGTTATGTTCTTCCAACTTTGTGGACTCACTTAGAAGCAACAAGGACTTTCTCCATATGATCTGGAAACTAACCTGAATGCAAATGTTGGGGAGGATTGCAACATCTCCATCGCATCTGAGACACCTGGCAAGAATTGGCACCGTATATCTCAAACATGAAGCATGGGACCATCCTGGCTCACACACAGCTCTCCTGACTTGAGTCAGCCACCCGGATTTCCTTTGTGTGTAACCTAGGATGATCATGGAGAGATGCTAGCATGTGTCTGCATCTTACCCCATCTGGAATCAAGATTCAGCTTTAGAATAGATCTAAACAGAAAGAATGACAATGCACAAAATAGAAGAGAAAGCTTTTCCGTTTAAAAGACCAGCATATATAAAGACAAAAGTGGATGCACAGTTTATGGAAGTACTGCTCAAAGTAATGAATAGTGAAATAACATTTTATTTATACATCTAAATCCAATAAAAAGCAGAAAATCCCTCAAGGAGAATCATCCTCCCTTATGAAATACATAAAATTGAAAATCAATGTACCTAGTTGTTTGTCTGATGTTCTCCTAATATATATATATTAGTTTTAAGAATTTACGTACATTTTCTTGTGTATATCTAAAGACAAAGGTAAAGGAAAAATATAACAAAACCTCAATAAACTATGTCTCAAAAAGGAAAAAAAGGGGTTTAAGCTGGATGATATTTTCCCCAACAATTGTGAAATATTGTGAAAGAAGTGAAAGTCAAGGTCCCTTGAAGGATAGTCGCCCTAAAAATATTGATGAAACAGAATTCTTTAATATATGATGAATTAAAAAAGTTGTCATCAGAATAAATTTTTCATTTTCTTGTACATACCTTTTATTCTTAAGCTCTCTATGATAGTCTCAAGGACTATTTTTACCACTGAGAAGAATGTTACTGGCATTGTACTCAGAGCTAGTCAATATTTGTTTAATTTTTATTGTGCAAACACATGCTAAAGAACTTCCAAAGAAGATTCTGCAAAACCTCTCAGTTAATAACTTTGCTTAGAATGAGACTGCTGTTTTTTTTTTTTTCTATTATTATTATTCCTAGAGCCCTGTTAGTACCTAACCTTAAGTGGCAATTTTGTGTTCAATATTTATAGTTTTGATTACATAACAATGACTTATTCTTTAAATTAAAGAGCTAAAGTTGAAGCATTCCATTCTTTCATAGACTGCCAGCAAAAGTGATTACAGATACACTAATTATCTTTGGTTATATAAACATTTGTGACATTGAATTTGATTTAACAAGGACAAGCTTCAGAACTGAGATTCATGTATCTTCTTTGTTAAAATGAAAATGCTTCTCATTCTCCTAAGAAAGCTAACATGATCCGTTTTGAATATCTGACATTTAACAAAAATAAAGAAAAAAAAAATCACAAACTGTCTTATTAACAACCATGCATCATGGGAAACAAGCAACAAGAATTAGAACTATGGAGTTACAGGGCCATGACCTTATTGGGATCATGGAGATATGGTGGGGTACCTCTCATAACTAGAATGCTGACATTGATGGATGCAGGACAGAAAGCAGGGGTAGCTGCCCTCTATGAATTAAACAGGGAACATGGAGCTCTGTCTGGGGAAAGATGAGGAACCAGCTGAGAGCTTGTGTGCCAGGTTTAGTGGGCAGATGAAGGTAGATGACATTGTAGTGGATGTCTGCTATAGAACACCTGATCAGGAAGATGAAGTAGATGAGATCTGCTTCAGACAGCTGAAAGAAACCTCACTTTCACAAGTCCTGGTCCTCGTGGGAGAGTACTCTGATATCTGCTGGAGGGACAACACAGCAGGGCATAAGCTATGCAGGAGGTTTCAGGGATGCATTGATAACAGCTTCCTAACATAGATGACAATGAGATGACAATAGATCTCCAATGAGGAGAGACACTCTGCTGGATTTTTTCCTTAACAAGGAAGAATTTGAAAAAGTTGTGAAAGTCAGGGGCAGTCTGAGGTGACCATGAGATAGTGGAGTTCATATTCCTATGAGGAGGGACAAAAAGTAGGATCACAATCTCAGGAAAGTAGTCTTGAGGTTACTCAGGCACCTGTTTGGAAGAATCCCATGGAATACAGCTCTGATGAGAAGATGGTCCAGCAGAACTGATTGTAGTTCAAGGATCACCTCCTCCAATGTCAAGAACCGTCCACCCCCAACAAGCAGGAGATCAAGGAACGGCAGCAGGCCTGCATGCATGAGAAAAGAGTTCCTGGCAAAATCCAAACATAAAAAGGAAGCAAAAAGGAAGGTAGAAGCAGGGATGGGAGACCCAGGAGAAATATAGAGACACTATCTGAGCATGGGAGGATGGGGTTGCAGGAGCTAAAGCTCAGATACAGTTGAAGCTGGCAAAGACATGAAAAGCAACTAGAAAGGCTTCGACAAGTACATAAGCAGCAACAGGAAGCCTAGGGAAAATGTGACACTGCTGCAGAACTGGGCAATAGTCTTGGTGGAAGAAAGGAAAATGCCTTCTATACCTCGTAAAACCAGCCTTTGATTATACCAAGCCTCTGCTACTGGGGGAAAGTCTGGAGCAAGGAAGTTTGAGACTCAGTGGAGAAGAACGAGGTTAGGGACCATTTAAACAAAATGAATATGCACAAGTCCATGGGCCTTGATGGGATGCATGCACAAGTGCTGAAGTTGCTGGCTAATATTACAAGGACTTTTTTGTTTATGCTTGAAAGGTCATGGTGTTCCTGAAGGCTAGAAGACAACTAATGCCACTCCTATCTTCAAAAAGAGCAAATGGAGAATCTAGGGAACTGTTGGTCACTGTAGTCAACCTCCCTTTGATCCCTGGGAAGGTGATGAAACAACTCTTCCTGAATAATATTAACAGACATATGAAGGGGAAATCATGCTTATCCAACCTGATAGTTTTCTATAATTAGATGACTGGATTAGCGGATGAGAGGAGAACAGTGCATGTTGTCTACCTTGACTTTTAACAAAAAAAAAAAAAAAAAAAAAAAAAACTAGTTAAAAGCAAGGCTTTCAACACTGTCCCCACATCAAATCCTTGTAGACAAACTGATGAAGTGAAGCTACATAAGTGTTCAGTGGGGTGGACTGGTAACTATCTGAACCCCCAGGGTGAGAGAAGTGTGATGAGTGGCATGAAGTCCAGCTGGAGGCTTATCACTAATGTGTTCCCCAGTGATCAAAATCAGAGGCAATGCTCTGTAACATCTTCAGCTTTGATTTGGGCTTTAGAAAACACATGTTATGAGGCATATAGGTAAACTGGAGTAGGTTTAACAGAAAGCAGTAAGAACGATAATAGTCTAAAGATGTATAGCCAGTGGGAAAATGTTGAAAGAGTTGAGTCTGCTTACCTTAGAAAAGTTGGATCATTAAAGAAGTCTTTTAGTTTGTAAAATTTGTAAAAACTCTATTGGTCACTGCATCTGTAAAGGATAACATAATTGGAAAGCAGCCTACTCTGCGGTAAAGGAGATCTAAAGGATCTCTAGATTTAGAAAATCTAAGGATTTTCTAAATACGGGAGACATGAAATATTATAACAGGTGGTGCCCAGATACAATGGATGGAAGTACATAGTTTTAAAGGAAAGTTGAGAGGAAAATGGTTTCACATGACCTAATTATAGTCAAGTCAAGACTTAGAAGTGGAGGAGTTTTCTAGGGGCCTTTACCAGGCTATATTTTTATTTCCTAAATAACATGCTATTTGGGCTGACAGACATTCAGAGAAAGCCAGGAAATCACGTCTCTCCCACTAGTTTTTGGTGCTTGCCTCAGACCTACAAAGTCTGTTCTTCTGGCATGTTTTGAGGATGATATCAAGCCAGAAGGATTGTCTCTTACATCAGAGGGCTCTGCTGCAATCCAGAGGGACCTCAACAAACTGAAGAGATGGACAGAGGGAACCTCATGAAGTTCAACAAAGGCAAGTGCAGGTTCCTGAACCTGGAGAGGAATAACCCCAGGCACCAGTACAGATTAGGGGTTGACCTCCTGGAAAGCAGCTCTGTGGAGAGGAATCTGGGAGTCCTGGTTGACAACAAGTCAACCATGAGGCAGCAATGTCCCATTGTGGCCAAGAAGGCAAACGATAACCTCGGCTGCAACAGGAAGAGCTTTGCAAGCACGTGATCTTTACTCGACTCGCTGTTCAACCATGGTGAGGTGACATGTGGAGTACTGTGTCCAGTTCTGGGCTGCCCAGTATAAGAGAGATAGAAGTATTTGTAAGAGTATTTGCTCTATTAAATTCTTTTAATACTGTCTTATATTTGATTTTTTTTTTTTTTTTTAATTCTGACTACTGTTCCTTCCTAAAGTCCTGAAATACATCTTGATATGTGGCATCTATGTTATATTGTTAATGTAATGTTCAAATCTACAAAAATGATTTACCAAATTACTATAGATGAATCCAATTGAGAACGGTGACTCCTCTGAATCACAGAGAATTTTAGAATTCCCAGTACGGCTAAAAATAAGATTCAAAGGTCACTTTTTTTTCTTTCTTTTCTCTTTTTTTTTTTTCCTTCTCTTTCTTTTCTTTTTTTTTTTTTAATTCTTTTCCACTATTTCATTGTTCCCTTTTATGAACAAAGGCAGAGCAGAAATTACTCAACAAGATAGCATGTAACTTAATAAAACTGCAAGTATATAGCAGAGAAACTAAAGATAATCTGGGAAAGATATTTGTTTCAATCAATATTTCTAGCCAGTACTTCTCTGTGTTTTGATGACACAGAAAATCTCACAACAGAAGGTGGTTAGAGCAACTCGAGCAACTCTTCTCACTATATCTTGAATGCCATTGTGGACAGGCCAGAACGGAGAGACCATTACTCAGCTGTATAGTGAAGGTAACTCAGCTATCCAGCACTAACTAAGGTCACTGATCACCTATGTGTATTGAAAGATTTTCTGTGATAGTCCCAAAGAATCTGAAATCTTCAGTGTGATCACAAAGATTGGTTAGGAGATCTGTTACACAGATGTTTGGAAATCTAAAAAGTCTTTGATTCGTATTACCTATTCTCATTCACACAGTTTTCTTGGTACCTGTATTGCTATTTAATTTGTTTTCTGAATTTAAAAGAAATGATCCTCTGCTGTTCTCCCATTCTGCTCAGGTGAATGGAGCACTGGGCAGTCCTCGGGGCTTATTTCTTAGATCTTAGCTGATTTTCACTGGCCCAGTCCAAGTCACATCAGATAGACTTCAGCATCTGCCATAGGGGAATTAACACCTTGCCTAAGTGATTCCAAGCACTAATTGCTACAGTTCTTACAAATCTGCATTTCAGTTTTAGCCTGAAGTCTCCACTGTGTGCAGGAGCCACCTTGTGCTAGGCTCTGTACAGACACGGAACAAAAAATGGTACCTACCCCATAAGTTACAACCCAGGAGAATACTTAAGAGATTTATTTAGTCCATCGGGATCTGCCGTCCTTCCCACTTCCCATATCTGGGAGAACATCATGAGCAGATGGCAAGTTCTCCTCAGTCAAGACCCAAAGAAGCACTGTACCTCTTCCTTCCTTCTCATCCATTTCCACAGAATGGAAACATGGAAGGATAGAAAAGAGCTCTGTCCTGTTCCCTTATTTCACTAGCCAAGGCATCAGGGCTGTGCAGAGGCCTGAGACTGGGCCTGCTGCTCTGTATGGGCACAGTGAGTGCAACCTACCTGTTATGGTAATTTATTTCACCAGAGACACCTAAACACAGGTGCAACAGTAGTTCAGTTTTAGCCTCATTTGCTACACACAAACAAGCCCTGATCCGTTCTAAATTATGGGAAATATTTTAAAGTATGTAGAATTTGGGAAGGCCATGGTATAATAGAAAAGAAAGTAAGAGCGTAAGAGCGTTCTGTAAGGTAGAGCTGGTCATGGGCACTGTCACTGTAATGGATAAAGCCTCAACATCAAATACTTTTCTGTCACTTTTACTTTTCCAGGAAAGGATTAAATTAATCCCATGTCAGATAATAAAGATTTGTCTGATACGGAAAATACTAACTGAGTTGCAGGGTCACAGAAAGACACTTTCATATAAGAGCTTCCAGGCAACATGCATGCCCTTCCTCCTCACCTTTCACTTTTCCAGCTTCAGTTCACAAGACATAAAGAGCAGAAAAATATGAGAACAAGGAGGCTTATGAGGCATTGGAGATTTGCTCCTGCCCATCCAAAGGGACAGTGACAGGCCTGGTAGGGGGAAATGGTGCAAGGCAGGTGTGGACTGGGTCTTCTCTACCCTCCAACACCTCTTAGTCCTTTTGCTGGCACGGAGCTGCTGTTTCAAACAGGGGGTACCCCTCATATTTGCACTGACATGCAAATTCCTGTAGGATTATTTTGTCTAAGTGGTAAAAAATAGTTTTGATTTGCTGGATATACAGACTAGTTAGTCAGCTGTAAGAAACAGCTGGTTCACAGTGTTCTGATATTAATGCTTTCCATGTTTTTGTTTTAATTTCAAGGGCAGATTTTGGAGAGCAAAGTTATAAAAGAAGGAAGGAAGGTTTTCTGTTGCTGTTGTTAGCTTGCCTGTTTATTTTGCTCCTTTTGCAAACCCTTATTTGATGCCTATTCATAAGTTATATTGGTATATGATGGCATCTCATTATCCTTTATTAGCAGGGCATCACTAAATTGGAGTTGGAATTATACATCACGCCCTGCATATGGAACAAAGCAGCATATGGAGACTATGTCTACTGCAGTTTTCAAGCATAAAAAAACCCAGGAAACTAGATAGGAAATTATGCATTTTTCATGCAATCTGTCAAATGCTTCTGAGATGCATCCTGTAATTCAGAGTCACATTCATCTTTATTTTATCATTTACCATAAAATTCATGTTGTAGTCACAATATAATCTATAGAGTAAGGAGGAAAAGCTATTTTTCCTAATTTTTCCTAAAATTGCTTAAAATAGAACAATGCAAGTAACCATTTTAAACTCAACAGCAAAATCACATGGTGTGGAGGTGGTTTCAAAAGGTTTGTTTCAACTACTAGGGAAAAATCATGTGTTTAGCATCAAAGCACTTTAGGCAAGTTAGCTTGACTGATAAAGTTTAAAGGTGAGGATAATGCATCACCACTCTTCCCATGAGTCTGAAGCCTTTTTTCCATGGAAATGTGTTTCTCCCAGTTTAAAAAAACAAACAAACAAACAAAAAAGTTTCTGTTTTAATGTTTTGTTGAATTTTGTTAGAGTATGTTTATCAGGCAACCTCTGTCAGATTATCATATCAGGGTACTTGATCAGTGCACAAGCCCTAAAACAAGTGATGTCTCTTCTCTTTGAAGAGAAGCCTCTGAGAAGCCTCCTAGTAGTGAGGGGAGGTTTTCCCCTTAGAAGTTAAATAGCATTTCTGACTCTTTCATGTTAGGACTGTTTTCTTAATGATAATGGCACAAGTCATAACTCATCCAGGATTCTGGGTTAGAACTGTGAATCACGGAATTGCCGATGCTTATTGTTTCTTCACCTAAAGATTTTTTTGACTGCAACAACGACCAGGAGTTTACAATGGTAAAAGAACCATCAGCTTTCTGTCAAATTTCAACTCTGCCTTGCGGAAGACTAGTGAACATTCTAGTGAATGTTTTCCCTGTACAGTACCCGAAAGCAAATAGAGGTATTTCCTTTGCTCTCATCAGGCAAAAGTGTGGGGAAAAAGAGAAAAAAATGACATAACTCTTACAAGATGGTTGCAGGGTATCAAAAGTGCTGAGCGACTCGGTTTGTGCCATCATCTCCTCTTATGAACAGTGGATTGAGATGATGTTTGGTTCCTTCTTCTTTGTTCTGCAAACCCTTCAGAATTATGCTTTAGAAAGCCTTAGAAAGAAAAGCTCACTGAAGCAGTCTTTTGCCACAAGAGCCTAACAAATCAGCAATTACAAGAAAAATGGAGTTCTGTCACATTTAGGAATTAGGACATTTGTCTGAGATGGAAGAATTCTAGGCAGCAGAACAGGCTGATGTGAGACTGAGAGAGCCTGAAGTCCCATAAGATGTTTGGAGGTACAGGGGGAAGCTGAAATTTATGTACCTTGTGAGGTAGCTACCTGCTCTGTCAAGGGACAGAGTGTCCTTATTCATTTGCAATAGGCAGTGACAGCTAAGCATTCAGGTACATCAGGCACACAATGGAGAAGGGAGAATCAAGAAAGCCAGAAATTAAGACAGACCAAAATTATAACATGGTATTTTCTTGAGAAGTTTCTTGATTTTCATGGAAACTGCTATGCTGTTTTCTAAGTTCAGAGGAAGCAGTGCTACCATTTTATAGACTAAGGGGAAAAATTGAAGGCTTTGGATATCCATGTTACTTACTCTGGATATCCATGTTACTTGTTCTGAACTGGTTTCCCCACCTATTTAGAGAACGAGGAGGTCAAGCTTTCATGTTCTGGACATATCTAGCACAAGATCTGCAGTCTACATGACAAGATAATCATTAAACAAATGAGGCACATTGAACTTTGGGACTAGCTGAGAAGGATGGATTATGTGAGATTTATCAACCTTTGCCTTCTTACAAGCACAGTGCTTACGATGCATGACTTGAATTTGCACATGCTGTTTGGACCTTTGGCCTTCAGATGTCACTGCTTATGCATCAGCCAGAAAAAAAGAAATGTGGTATTATGGAAAAAATCAATCCACAACAGCATCTGCTTTACAGAGGAGCCAGGGACTGTGATTTTGAGGTCAAATGTTCACATAATTTTATCATGAGTCTGGTTAAGCAATTGCTGAGCTTTTGATTTGGGGTTTATTTTGGGGATAGGGGCTGGGGGTTCCTTCCAATTCATTCTTGTTTGATTAATGACATCAGATGTACTTGTCTTCAAAATGTCAGTCCATTCTCACTGCATTCATTAGGGCTGAAACCACAGGCAGTGCTCTGCCAAGACAGCCCACATCTTCCAGCAGCCACTCTATGTGAAAGTAAGGCTGTCCTCTAAGGCACTTTTACTATAGTGATTTTGCTGTGCATAAACAGATCAGCAAAAAGGGGCAGAAATAATTTATCACTGTATTTCCTTATGCTGGAACTTAAGAGATCAAGAGGAGGGAGCAACTGAGATGGGCGTCAGGAAGAAGAGAGGAGTTTAGAAAGAGAAGAACATGAAACAACATGATGCCCTTGGAAAATTCCCGGAGAATACAGCAGAAGCAGCATCATAGGATCTTTCTGAAGCAGAAGTAGCTTGAAGTAATGTTTCAAATCATAGAAAAGTTAATATTTTGTGATGTCTAATAAAAGTAACAAAGATGAAGATGAGTTTAAATTCTGGTATTCTCCATCTCAAAACAAAGTTGCCTTCAGCCCTCATGGCTGTGTGTCTGTTTAGGCAATTATAAACAGATAAGTCATTCAGATCACAAGGTATCCAGAGAAGGGAATGGGCTGGATGACTCTAAAGGGAGTAAGGAACATTGAGCCATATAAAGTTTTATGAAGGCGAAGGTGAATATTTGAAAAGTAAAATTTGTATGAGAATTGTTATTAGCAGGAATTAGTTCCTGACAATAGCAGGAACAGAATACTACAGACACTGCAAGAGAGACTGAAAACTTTACACACCTCTATGGATTCCAGTAATTGAATTTTACCCCATAGAAAGCAAACTCTGAGAGTTGAGTGATGGGTGTTTCACAATGATTTTTTAATGTGATGTAGTAGCACATAATTGGTGTGTGGTTTCTGTCACCTTGAAGTTACAGTAATCAGGAAGGAGTTTAAGATGTCCTCGTAAATTTATCGTTTCGGTAAAATAGTTAAAAAAAATACTATTTTTCCATGATCTGCTTTACTGTTAATTGCTGGTGGCTCACACCATTGCACTCTGTCTGAATATTCTTTGCTGTGTTCTTATTTCTGTTTTGATGTCTGGATTTTGCTAGTTGGAGCTGGAGGTTCCCTCTGTGAAGCTGTTCCTAGTAGAAATTTGTAATCACAGCTTAAACAGATAGAAGTGGCTGAATGAACTCAAGCAAAAGATGCTTTCATAATGAACTCCAGAGAAACATTAGTGTTTAAAGCAAAGGCTTATCATGAGCTACCATGAAAAGGAGACAGGCACGGCACAGGCACAGATTGAAATTAAATAAAAGCAACTTGTATTTAGCTTTCATTTTGATCCATAGCGTAACTTTTACTGATATCATAGTGAAATTATCCCTTAACAATATACCTGTCTAGAATATCTGGCTCGGGTTATTTCTTTATTGGATCAGACACAGCCACTGGCACTACTGAATTTCCGCAGTTCTTCATGTTATGATACAGTTTTTATTCAGAACTGTGGGACAGTCCCTACATTACATTTTCATCATGTTATCCTGTCTGTGGTAAACCTTCATTATAGCAGTGGTACAAAAGACTAATGTTCCTTTACATTTTTACAGCAGTAGCAACCTCTATACATAAAATAGACCCTGCCAGTGACAAATCAACTAACTCAGTGTCTTCACCTGATTTTTCCTTTCCTAGGTGAGATAGCAAAGTTCTTTTTGCACTTGACAGTGCATGCTGCTAATCTTATTTTCTATCTGAATTCATAATTATTGATAGAAGTATTTTTGGAGAATGAGGTGTTTTTAACTAGTAGATAGGCTTGGCAATATCTTTGTTTAAGAAACACTGTTTTTTTTTAACCATGTTCAGAAAGCGAAAATATACTCTCATCACTTATTAGTCTATCTCCTCATCTATTGCTGCAGCTCATTTATTTATTTATTTATTCCCATCGTTTCTAGCATGCCCATGCAGGTAGCTTTCCTCAGTGCAAATGCTACCACTGCTCATTTTGCCAGGCAAAACTGGGCAACTTGCTTTATTTATCTGCATTTTCTTTCCTGATGTCTTTGCAATATGGATGTTTTAAGCAATCTGATGTGATCTGTCTATTCCATGTCCTCCATAGAAAAGCTGTTCACATATGTTGAGAACAGTGTGAACTTCCTAAAAGAGCTAACACTCTCCTAGAGTGGTTGTATCCTGTGACTGTTGTTTTCCACTTCCCCCTAGCTTTATTTTCTAGGTCATATTCCAGGCTATTAGGTCATCAGATTTGATTTATCATTTTAAGATTCTGTTTCTTATTCTTACATGTTTTCTGTAAGCTGATGTTCATTAAGAAATTTCCATAGCATTTCACAAGGTAAATCTATAGCATTACTGTATTTTTTGTATCCATAGCAAAATATTTGCCATGTTCACATTTCGTCCAGTTATCACAAATGAAGAGCTGTTGGTTCAACACATACTGATTGCTGTCCCATTTTGTTTGCCTCTGCAAAATGTTGCAGCAATTAATGTTATTAGTATTTGGGATTCTGTTTTATCGGGGAGGGGGGGAAGTCTAGGCATTTTTTTGGTCATAAAAGCTGTTTTTAGGCGTTTCATTTAGATTGCTTTACGCAGCTGTGCTGAATGTGTGTTCAGAATCCCACAGTGATCAGTATTAGCATGTTGTATTTTGGAACACTTGGCATACTTATAGGCATATGTGCATATATTGTTATTGCACTCTTTTTTTTTTTTTTCTAGAATCAAAAGCCAAATATGTTACTACTGCAGCATATTTTTCTAACTCAGTGGTTTACTGAATTCTCAAGCAGAGAGACTGAATATCCTAACAGAAACTACTCTTTAAATATTCCCAAACTCTATAAACAAAATCAATACATATGATGTGGAAGATAAAAAAGATTCAAAAGTGTGCATACGCTATATGAAATGAACAAGAAGAGAGAAAAAGCATAATTTCTGTCTTCAGACCCTATAACAGCCAAAATAATTTTAGGATGCAAGCAATACTTTACATTTCAGAGAAAAGAGAATTAGTTTAATGGCAGATATATAAGCCAAGAACATCAGCTGTATTTCTCAAATTTTACAACAGCAGCAGGATCACCATTACCTGTCATGTTTCATCATATCTTAGTTGGAGAGACTCCTGTGCTTCAAAGGAAGGCTAAAAAGAAAAATAAAATTTAGAAACCATATTGTGTGTCAAAGAGAAAAATGTTGTATTTTGGTCCATATATCCACTAGGAGAAGTACATGTACTGAAGTACATGACTACGGAATGGGAGTTATTGCAAAGATTTTAGATATATGACGGGTGAACTAAATGTCATTGCCTCTTGTAACTCCTTTCTGATACAGGTTTTATTTTGACAGGACTTTTCTAAAGTGATAATCCTATGTGAGATCATTTGAATATAAGACAAATCTGCTTATGTATTATGGACTTCCTTGTAACCAAATTGTAATTTTTTCCATTTTTTACTGTGAACTATACAACAAAGAATTTGACTGGTTTTGTTCCACTTTCTTTTGTGTGCTTTCAGCTTTGAATTTATTGTAATTTTTCAACTCTCTAACTTTGTGCTAAGGAGTTTTTTAGCCTGAATCTTCTGGGGATAAGGGTCATAGTTCTTTTTTCCTATTTTATTTTATTTTATTTTATTTTATTTTATTTTATTTTATTTTATTTATAGTGGAAAAAAACCTCAAACCCACTCCCATGGATATGCACTAAAGTGAAGAGCTATATTTCTGTGGAATGTTTAAAATGGTGGTAACATATGAAGGGATGGTGTATATGAAGAGCAGCTACAGAGCTCCCCATATACTACCCATATACTTGCAGTATTTGATACTGTACCAGTTTTTTACACTCAGCTAACTAAAACTGAATAAAGGGTGAACAGGTTTACTGGGTTATATATCTGTGATTTCTTCAAAGCACTTCAGGTAACCTGGGGATAATAATCTCATTCATGATTTTCAGATCATTTGCCTTTGTATTATACTTTTGATTTCTAGGATTTCTATTTCTTGTTTATTTGTTGAGAGCTAAGAATGCCTTGTTTAATCTTTTGTGTTTCTTTTAAAGCATTTTGTGTCAAGTAAAACATATATTTTGAACCCAAGCTTGAGTTTGAGACATTAAGTTTATGATCACAAAATAAACTAAATAGGCTTAGGCCACTGGTGTAAGCCGTGGAATATAGTAGTTCATATTGCTCAACTGTTAACACATCCTGATGTAGTTTTAATCTCCACTGAATGGAAGTCTCTCAGCCAAATGCCCGGGAACAGGAGACAGCATGGGCCCAGCATTGTTTCCTATAGGCAATATGGAAAAAAATAATTCCCTGGGTCAGTGCTTTGGCCCTGGACCTGTTCAGCTTACTAGTATAGATGTAAATGAACAATTGTAGAAGAGGATTCGGCAGCAAGATGATCCACTGTTGGAACAGCAGATGGGGTTGCTATGGAAGCAATCTTGACCAAACTTTGCTTATGTATTTCCAGGCATCAATCCTGCAAAAATCTGTTTGGTATGATCTTAGAGGAAGATGCAATAAGCCAGTTAGTTTGTTGGAAGGATTTTTGAGATCTCTTTAAGCTTACTATTCTGAAGAGATCATATGCAGAATTCAGACTACAGCGATTTATTTATTCATAGTTATGTCCTTACTTCAGTAATTTATTTGTATGCCTCAAGTATTTATAGTATTTTTCTTGCTAAACAAGAACCATCCTTCTTTTCTACTCATTGCATCCCAGTGAATCCTACTCCAACCTGCATCTTAGCTTAAGGATTGATCATCTTGACAAGGCATTATTTAGGGAAGAAACAGAATGAGATACAGAATACGTAAAGAAGGTGGAACAGTAAACACTACTAGCTTCATAACATTTATGGATGTATTCATCTCAGATAATCCAATGAAGAAGAAATATAAAGACAATATATAGAAAAATAAAGACAAAGTCAGGGAAACTTCACTGTCTTTGCAGTCAATATACGAAATAACCAATTTTAAGGTAGTATTCATCCGATCTATTCAGATATCTCCATTAGCATGAGAAACCATATTTGATTTGATTTAAAATATCCATTTCTCTTCAGTACTGTAGTTGGAGCCACTGATCATTCTCCCAAAAGTACGCGATAGACACCTACCTTTGGTCAAATAACTGCCTCTACAGACCAACTGTCCAACACTTGGCTAGACAAATCTTAAAATTCTTTTTTGTGCCGAACTATTGTTTAAGAAACAAGAACGAGGGTGTGGTCTGGGCTGTGCACCACATTCAACCCCACAGAACACAGTTTTCAGTGACATTTGAGGGAGGGCTCTAACTGAATAAGCAATCTTCTTAAATAAAGTCTATTTCTGAATTTTATTTCTATTTCCTGGTCCAGTTAGAGATTACTTAAAAATAACAATCACAAGAAACTGGGATAGTTAGTGCACTGATGCAATGATCATCAAATGAAAGCAAACACAGCACAGAGGAGGTGGGTTCAGTGGATTATTTCTCTAATATGTGATTACTTCAGTGAGAAAATATCTTGATTTATGTTTAAATATTCCATTCTGTGTTTTTCTGTGGTAGCAGGGAATTTTCATTCCATGCATGGTGGTTGTGGGCATTCTCTGAGATTTATAAAACTGGTCTGTAGAAATATTTATTATTTTTGTTTTTCTTGGAAATATTTTTGAGAGGACCTAATGATTTATAAATTTAATGAAGGCACTTAAGAGTGTTTCCTAGAATGAAATTATGGAAGAGTCAGCTCTTGGCTGTATATTATTCATATGCATCCTAACAAAAATCTCTGCAGGAAAAAAATATGCATGGATGAAAGACATCATGCAATATCCCATTTCACTTAACGTACTTCATATCTTTGTTCTATATTAGTTTCTTTAACGAACTTTTTTGCCTTGAGAAAAGTGATCCTCAGAGAGTGCTTTGGGAATTAAAATGCCCTGAATCATCTCTATTTACTGTCACTTTTTGCACCATTCCTTATTAAGCCAAAATATTTTAATGTGCTTAGAAAGATGCCAGATTTTATAATGGATTTTTGTGGAATTCAGCATTTCCTAGCATAATGTTAGCCTAATTAACCCTTACTTTTCAGATATTTAAAGAGTAAATCTAGCTTGTCAAATACAAGCTTCCACTCAACAGTAAGTTAAAGATGGGAGAACAAAATCTGGTTCAAAAAAAAAAAAAAAACCAGGAATGGATGGGATGGGTCATAGATTTGTCATAACGGAGTGGTCTTGTTTGCTATAACAAACATAGTGTTTTTATTTTTTGGTGTCATAAGAATAATTTGTCCTTAAAAATATGCAAGATGAAAGCAAGCCCCAGTCATTTTTAATTTGTGTCAGTACTATAATCTTTCTGGAGCTTAGATCCAGCCATAGAAAAGACTGTGTAAAAATAAATCTGAAAGGAGAGGGAGAGAGGACAGAATCCTGGCTGCGCTCCACTCAGCTACTTTCAGCCATGTACCTACCCATCAGGAAATGTACAAAAAAAGTCTGTGGGGATTAATTTTGTTATTTTATTGCTCCGTATCTCTGCTTTTTTAATTTTCTTAATACCATATTTTTGTGATTTTTTTTTTTTTTTGATAAAGGGAACTGTAAATCAGACTCGCAGAAATGCTCTCCATTACCAAACCACTCTCAGTTTGGTCACAGGACTTGTAGCCTTGCACTCTCTGAGACATTGCTCATCTGTTTTTTTCTTTCTTTTTTTTGGCAGGGAGCGGCAGAGGTGGGGGAGGTTGTTGAAAGGGAAAGCCTTGTTTCACCCTGTGAAACAGTACAAGGTAAGAGCCTCAGCATGGAACACGACAGGGATGAGTGGTAGGATGCTGTTGTCTTTGTCCCTCTTGCAAGAGGAAAGGGAAGATAGGAAGGAGATTTTTGGAACTCTATATGCCTGAAGGATGTCCTCAAATAGAGAGAGTTTAGACTGTCAGCAAACAGACCGAAATGAAGTTCTTCAGACTGCATCAAGTAGTCTAAGTTGTCCAGCCTGTAAGTGGGACAATCTAAGCTGCTACTGAGGGACCTTGTGAATTTAACACCGGCTCTGCTGGGGCCACTCTTGGGGCTCGCCTCCTACCTGCACTGCAGTGAGGAGCTGTCTGGAGGTGAATCCAGGGTACTTGATACCATTAGTGACAACATAGAGTAGTGCATATCAATCTAATGTCATTTTTTTCTGATAATTCAGATGCAAAAAGGCATGTCAAAGTAGGAATGTTCTTTTTTTCCCTCTCATAAAACCACCATATTCCTGTTACTATAACAGCCTGTCTGCCTCAGACCTTCACATACACTCAACACAAACACCAAAAATTGCTTCCAGATTGCTGTTCTGATATCATTCTGCTTCATTCGCTTTCTCATCACAACACAGTGCACATTGTTTAGAGCTTAAAACCAATATTTCACAAAGATTTACGGGGATTCTCTTACTTCCAAATTTGCTTTCAAATCATTTAAATGTGTATTGACTGTAGAGGTTAAAGTTAATGCTATTGCATATAGTAAAGCTACAATCTCTTTTTCAGTAGAAAACAAAGGTTTTTATAAAGCAACCTCTGCAAAAGCAGTTTTCCACTTTTCTCTATTATTCTGTCCTTTGGAACTTTTTTGTCTTTTAAATCAACAAGGAAATTCCCTGCACTTGCAGCAGTTTTAGCTATATTAAAGGCAATAGTAACTGGCTATGAACTAAGCTTTAAAAAGACTTTTTAAAGAGATTAAAAGGATATATAATTAAAAAATATTAAAAATATTAAAATCCCTCTTTTTAAAACCAAGTTGTTTAAATGATTTTTTCTTATCTGAGGGATTTGGAATTGTAATCTACATTAAATGTATTAATCAAAATAAGTCATAATAGTTTCAGGAAAGCTTTATATATATATAGTATATATGCACACACACACATATACATATACATACGTATGCATACTCAAATATTGCATCATATCTGTTGCTACTGGCAGCATCTTTAGCTAAAATTGTCTAGTTTTTGTTGAATTTTAATTATTCAAGTTTATTTTTTTCAGTATGTCTTTTCTGCCAGAGATTGATTTTCTTCTTTATTTTTTTTCAGATTGAAAGTTTCAGGAAAAGTAGTTCACTGCTCCTTAGAACCCAATTGGGAGTGATCTCATGTAAATTTCCAGTGCCTGTCTTTGTGTTTTAGCACAAGCAGGCAGCATCTCAGGCATGACTTTGCTCAGTGACAACACAATATTTACTGTGGGAAGAATACATGAAAATGCCTGTTCTCCTGTTGCTCCAGTCAGATGCATGAACCTTAGCTTCACAAAGCTCATGCT
Organism: Nothocercus julius; assembly: GCA_013398735.1. Lineage (NCBI taxonomy): Eukaryota > Metazoa > Chordata > Aves > Tinamiformes > Tinamidae > Nothocercus > Nothocercus julius. Next base: position 3,046,675 of record VZSV01000083.1, on the reverse strand, counting down.
TACCCACTGCAGTATCTTCTCCTCCATGCGTAGGATTTGTCAGAAGTACCACCACTATTATTCAGTAGTTCTGTGAGTGATTCTCACCATTTCTATTGACTCCAAAATTAAAGCATCTTGGACAGATGAATTGATTTTATGAGCAGTACTAGAGCAAGACCATAACCCTGAACACCTCTAATAGAAATGTCAAATGGAAAAAAAATATAATTTGTCTCAACATGTTTTATGTAACTTATCTCAAATACATATAACAGTTACATATAACTTACCACAGCCTTGTCACTGTGCAAGAGGGCTGACTGTAGGTCTATGTCAATTGGATGAACAGAAAGAGGCAGTAACTGAAAGGATGCCCCAAAATAGGAAAGGGCGGAAGACCTGGGACACAGAAGAGAAAGTGGAGTGACAAGAAAGCAGCAGTGGATACCAAATATGTTTTTATTAGTAGCAGCCTATTGATATAACTTTCAAGCTAAATTTAAATTTAATTTTGCATTATACAGAACTCCTTGCTTGGGTTCACAGCATATCCATCCCCCCTTCAAAATTTAAAATGTTGGTGTTTGTTTGCATTTTTTATTTGTTTGTTCATTTTTCCCAAGGCAGAAGTCATTTTCAAGCCCAAAATAAGGTAATGTGTAGCTTCTTCATACCTAGTGTTCTGCTGGAAAAATTCCACATGCTGAAGCAATTACTTATATTCCAGTTGCACTTTGGGGCTTCTTCCAGGTTTGTTTAGGACTGGCATAATGCTGTTATTGATCTTTCCACTTTTTATTTTTTGTTCCTTATTATGATGAGGAATTACATACATAATGCAACTAGGTATTTGGGCCTCAGGATTTGAAGGTTATTTGTTACTTGTTTCTTGAAACTGGGGAAGAGCTTTCTCCAGGGTCCCACAGAGCAGAGTTACTGTCAGTGTCAGAGTCTGAGACCACCCTACTGAAAGAGCAGATAGAGAAGTTGTGTTTGAGGAGCTGCATGAAATGTACTGGTGTGTGCAAGGAGGTGTTCATGACCTGCAAATTCTGTTTATGCTGAAAGTATCCATGCCACTAGAAAATCTGTCACAGGTTGTCACTTGAGTAAGGGGGGAGGGTTGTTTAAGAAAAAATTAATTGGTATTGCAGCTTTGGGGACCAAAAAATGGTGCACCAAAAAATGGTACATGAAATTGATAGTGTTGTAAGAATTTAATCTAAAAAGCATCTTGAAAGGCCATCTAGACCTCACAAGACATCATTCAGTACGCAGAGAGCAAGTAAACTTTCTCTGTGATCTTCTGGATCATTGGATATTTGCATTTCAAAAGAGATGCGCTGTAGTCCTCACCCTGTGTGAATTCTCTTGCGTGTCTGCTGAAATGGCAGAGAAGTTGTGGAGGGAATTCTGATGAAGCAAATTGGAAGTGCACTGAAAATACATTTATTCACTGATTATGTTCTTATGGCCAATGCAAAGACCTGCTTGTGAGTATACTTTTACATGGGACAGCTACATGATGACTATTATCTTCTTGTGTTTTGCCTGATAACTTTGCCTCACAAGCTCAGACACCCAACTGTCATTTGTAATTTAGATATCAGCATCAGTTTACAAAGGACTATGCAGCTTATTCTGTGTTACTGTCTAGGAACATATGAAAACCACAGCAAAATCTCTCTTGAGTTTTTACTAGTAGAATTGCTATGAAAGACAATAATAATACCACTACTTCTTGTAGGCTGTTGGCTAGGCATTTCAGGCACACACTTTTCTATAGGCACTTCATATAAAACATGAACAGTTTTCTTATGCTTTTCTGACAACCTATATCTCTGTGAGCAGGGAGGATTACTTTCTTGTGTTTTTTGTTGCTCTTTCTTTGCTATTTCCTGTTCTCTTAGAAGTATTTCTGTGAAACGCAGCTCTGAAATTAGCATAATTCCAACTGAAATAGCTATTAAGATCGGAATGGAACAGTCTACAGTGAAACTTACCTTTAGCATTTGACAGAATTAATGATGAAACAAACTTCTCTCTACTTTAAATGTAGTTCTTTTTCTAGGCAGGAACCCTTTAAGAAATCAAGTTTTCAGAAACAGGAACCCTATAAGAAATCAAGTTTTCAGAAACACACAGCTTAAATCCTCCTCAAAATTCTTTTATATCAGAAGCAATACAAAACAAGGGAGAGAGACAAGGATAAAGAAAGCCAAGAAAGAAATGAGACAAAAACCAAACAAAACAAAATCCCTGATTATTCATTACCCTGCAGGTCAATGACTGAACCCAGAATGAAATCTAAGTCATTTGTCTCTGGTTACATTGTTTTATCTATTAGATTACATGGGCTTTGTAAACTAAACTGCCTTTTCTGCTTCGAGAGAAGGAAGTAGAAGTTACCTTACTATGACAATACCTCCCCATGAAAACACTGCAGTGAAGCACAATGCACAAAATCCTATAAAGTGTCTGTTTCCTATTAACTTAAGGACAGTATGCAGCAAAACTATTTATGCATGTCTAGCCAGAAGATGCTTAAATAGAGGCTCGTGGTTTAGAGAGAGGGTGAGGAAGCTGAACACTTTTAACAGTCTTCCTGATAGCTCTTATTTCAATAATAAAAGCATTACTAGGAGACCGTTCTAGGGCTGTAATGGCAGACCTGGCAGCATTCATCAGAACATGCCTGAGTGCTCTTCCTACCAGATTTCATTCCTTAAAACATTTACTTTTAAAGCTGGATCAAGGGGAAGATCAGATTAAAGCACCAGAACCAGAAGCTGATGAAATAATACTGTCCTTCAGCTTGATGAATGAAAGAACAAAATCAATTCAGGCCCATAAATTTGATAAATATTTTATCTTTTCCTGAAGTGTCATTTCAGAAGGTACAAATTCTATGCAAATTCCAAGAAGAGGGTGAATGTACAGAATATTTTATCACATTCCCACATGCCCTAAAAGAATGACTTTACTGGAAAATTTCATTATGAAATGACACAGGATGAAATCACTTGGAGAGACCAGTACATCTTCAAACCCAACCACAGGATGTATAAGATGAATGTATAAAGAAACGAAGGAAATCCAACAGCACCCACTGACTTCCCAAGCAGTCCAGTAGAAGTCACCCCAAAATGCATGGAGCATTGAACATGAACATGAATTACCAGCTGAGAACTGTGGGTGACAATGACACAAGGGGCTCAGGGTGTGTGCTGTTCACTGGGCCACCACTGCCAGTTGCAGAAGCTGGGCTTCTGGCATTGCTATCCATGCTGAAAAAAACACTAAAGTCACAATATACCAGCAGGACAATCTAGGAATATTAGAACTGCCTCTAGAGTTCTGTAAAACTGACTAGTCTAAGCCAAGATTTCAGTATGTTTAGCCAAAAATAAAGGAAAACTTAATAAAAGCTTTTATTTCCCTAACATCTAATGGGAAAATCCTAGGAGATTATGGTTTTAATTTTGTAAAATTTGATTAATGTTTCTGACCTTCTCCTTTGTAATTAGAAATAAACATGGCTAAAAAGTGAATTTAACTTTTTCCAGCAATTTTTCCAGTCCAGGAGGACTTCTTCCAGGTTGTTGCTGGTTTGTATGCATGCAAGTGTTCCATATTTTCACAAGAGTTTTCTCACAAAGAGACCTTCATAAAAAATTATATGAACTCCATGTTTCCAGTTTAGTCAGACTTTGCCCTTTTTTCTTCATGGTATTAAGAAAATAATGGTATCTTCATGGTACATGGGGAATCATCTCTAGAGGACTGACCCACAATGGCAAAAATTCTTATTCGTAGACTTCTTTTCTAAACAAACTTAGCCTGTCCTATTTCGTTTTATCAGAAATTTGGTAACAGCAGCTCAATATGCTCCTTTGTGTAAAATCTTTTCAAAAACACAGAGTTGTTTCTACAGAGTTTCCTTTCAAGTCATCCTCTGCTCCTCTCATCCCATGACTCCGTAAGTCTCATGCTCCCTTACTTTCTCTGTCTCATGATTTGAGCTGTGTGGGCATGCTGGTCTCTTCAAGATTCCTCCAAATCTTAATGTGAGGCATCAGAAATTGAAGCTTAGGGGGACATAGAAGACAATGCTTCTGTCACAGGACTATAGGACCTAATTTTAATTGCACAGAGCAAAGATGCTGAATGATTACATCTCAGCAAGAGCAGCTAGTTAAATATTTACTTGGTAGAATGTTTTGCACGTGAGTCACCTCCATGAAGATCTTTCTGGTTTAGCATATCTATCAAGTCTATTTTTGCCTTAGTGTACAGTTGAGTTAAGGAAAAAAAACAATAGGTAGCAAGGTAAGATAATATCTGTATATCCAAAGCCAAATTCATCACCTTCATTCTTGTAAGCTGGAGTGGAATTTCCCGGTGTTTCTGACTTACTTATGTATTTAATTTTTATTTCATGTAATTTATTTAATTAAAACTCCAAGGAAAACTCATTTTCACTTGAAATACCATTTTCTCCCCCCAAAAATGTGCTATCAGTCAAAATGCGCTTGTTATTCTCTTTCATGATACTTGAAATAAGCATTCCGTTCACTGTGTTATATGTAATAGTAATAGATTGAGATCCAAAAACATAGAATGGCAATGTAGAATGGAAGTATTCTTGCTGGTTTTGATGTTTAGTAAGTTCTTGACATGTCCAAGTAAGTTCTTCACAAGAGTCCAAAATGTTTGCCTGCTCTTAAGTGAAAATCTTAAAGTGCTAAGTCTGCTAACTCTGCAACAGAGAAAATAGCAACAGAAGGAAAACATATATTAGATAGAAATCTTGGCAGAATATGCTTCCAAGAAAGATGAGATTAAATACACAACGATAAAATTATGTTCACAAGGTAAAACTCTTTTGAGATTGTGATTATTAGGTACTCTGCACCAGGAGCAAAAAGGAAGTATTACCTCCATTCACTATTTTACTTGTTGAAAATATAAAAGGATAATTTTAGTTTCTGGAGAAAACAGTCTTCTAGATATCTCTTCAACAACACAATGGTAATTTTAAGAAAACAAACAAATCCAGGAAAAACATTTTCCACATTGGAAACACTATTGTGTTCTGCCCTGCATAGCAAAGGCTCTGTTGAAAATGGAAAATTTATAGCTTCCTTTGCCCTAGGGTGATCATTCACCATGCAAGATCTTCTGTGTATAAATATGATCTCCAATCCAGTGTTGTGTGAAATTGGGGACCCTGCCACACATGGGATTATGTTGTTATGTTGTTTATGTTTATGGTTATGTTGTTTATTGTAACTGACCTGTGTTGGAGTTTCCTAAATTCAATTTTACCAAATCCTTATCTATAAATTTAGCTTAAAAATCTCAGTTCATAAAGTAGAAAGTACAGCATCTGCTCAGAAAGGCTTACATAGTGAACACTGTAAATAGATAATTAAAAAAAAAACTCTATAAAATTGATATCTAAAGTAGAAAGTCATCATTTCTTTACACAGATAGCTAGTCTCACACATATTGGTGTTTGAAAACTTCATAATATCAAATGATTTATAAAAATTCATTCAAAATTTATTATTCCTGGTTAGTGTCTACCAGGTTAGTGCTCAGGTTAGTGCTACCAAGTACAGTCCTAGCATTGCTTCTGAATCTGTTTATGACCCAGCAATCAGATTATTATAATGGTGTATACTTCTTAATATCTTCTTTTCATCATATTCAGGTATCCAGGTCCCATTTATTTACCAGTTTTTGATTGTGATCAGGATAAAGTGAAAATAAGCCATCTGTGACTTAAAAGAAATGGAACTGGCTGAAGTGACCATGAAACCATGAAAAGGGCATATAGCAACAATGCTGGAGTTGGAAGTCCTAAAGGGAAGAGGAAGGCCAGAGCAGAGCAATGGATTTCAAGCAAACTTTAGCTGATTCAGAGAACTGGTGAGTGAAATCCCATGTGACACAGCACTGATCGGCAAAGAAGCTAAGAAAAGCTGTCAAATCCTTAAGGACAGAATCCTTCAAGGGCAAGGGTAGTCTATAACTCAGGAAAACAAATAGAACTCATCAGGAAACTGTCTGGGCTAGACAGGGAACTCATAATGGAAAGCCAGTGCCAAAAGGAAGCTTACAGAAAGGGGAAGTAGGGGCAGGCTACAGAGGAGGAATTTAGAGACACATCCAGGACATGAAGACTCAACTTTAGGTAATGCTCACAAAGACAGCAAGAACAACAAGAAGAGCTTTTGCTGTGACTTTAGCAAGAAAAGCCTGGATAAGGAAGCTTTGGCCTCCTGCTGAAGGGGACAGGTGATTTAGAGGATGCAGGTAAGGCTCAGGTAACCAGTGCCTTCTTTGCCGCAGTCTTTACTGAAAATATGTAGTCCCGTGTGCTTAGAGGAAGGGTTCAAGGAGGAGAATAATAATAAACAGTGGATGAGGGTCAAGTCATGTTTTACTTGAGAGAACATACAGAAATCCCTCAGGTAGGAATTCCAAACCCCCCACTCAGAGCAAGCTGCTCAGGAACATGTCCCATTGGATTTTGAATATCTCCCTCTCCACAGCCTCCCTGTGCAACCTGTTCCAGTGTTAAATTGCTCTCACTGATAAATATTTTTTCTTTGGTTTGCATAGAATTTCCTGTATTTTGATCTGTCCCCATTGCTTCTTGTCCCATCACTGGATCAGGTAGAGTTCACAATAACATCTGTGAGGACCAACTATACATAATGTCCCAAATCAAATGCAGGATAACGGGATAGATTGACAGCTAGATGCTCTGAAATACTCCTTTTGTCATGCAAGGTGGTGGTGATGGGCTTACAGTTGGACTTAATGATCTTGAAGGTCTTTTCCAATTATAATGATTCTGTGATTCTTTGAGGTCATCCAGAGATCATAATGTGCCCAAAGAGTAAGCACAGAATGTTTAAATGATAACTTTCCATGCTATAATAAATCATTGTTTCACAATGATTTACCATCAGAAGTGAGATTTAAGACTTACCTTTGGTCTTTGCTTTGCTGAATATGTTGACTAGATGACTAAAAACAAAGTCTAGAGTTCTACCTATTCCATTAGTGTGACATCTGTTGGAATTAATTTGTTTTGACGTGGTTCCTCACAGTTTGATTGATTATGATTATCATTTTTATTAATGGTGGCAGTCTGTCTACTCCATTTTACATGACTTTGTATCAGAATTTTTACTGCTTGATACCACTGAAATTTACTAGTCACTGATAATAAGCACAATCAGTACATGTATACACACACACACACACAATGTCACATATAAGCCACATTCATGAAAGAAGTCTTGCATTTTTAAACAACAAAAGTTCAAGCAATTTTGAAAAAGTAGGTATGGGATGCTTCCTAGGTGAGATATGAATAATGGCTTAGTAAAGTCTTACTTCTCATAGGCTGAACTCAGCAACTTGTTTCATTCAATGTTGTCCTTGAAAGATGAAACAGATGAAAATAGAACAAGAGTACATTTATGTAACACCATGTCTTCTGAAAACTGTCATCTTATTCCCCCAGTTTCTAAATTATACTTTTGACATGCACATGTGGATTGTGGGCACTGTGATTCATTGGTGGAAGGATGAAGAGTGAATCATCCTAAAACTATAGAGGAGGAGGTGGATATGATGGTATAGAAGGGCACACTACAGCTTGCTATACCACCTGAAAAACATGTTCAGCAATGATTGAAGTGATCTTAGATGTGGTGTCTCTATGGGGATGAAAATAGAGCAGTATGATTTCACTGCAAATCTACCCTGGAAAAATAAATAAATAAATACATAAAATAAATATGCACATACCTATTCCATAAGGGGAAACAAACAGGCAAACAAACAAACAAAAAAGAAGAGGTTTCTGGGAACAGGCTTTTATTTTCCATCCTTACAATTAATCTCAGTCATAACAGGGTAAGTGTTGGAGTTTCATCTGTGATGTCCAGCAGTCCCACCTTGAACCACTCTGATATTGTCACTGACCTAACTGCTCTCAATTTTAGCTAGTGATGACCTGGCAATGTCGCTGACAGAGTAGAGTTAAAAAGAAATCAGTTTCAGCTCACTTCTCTTTCTTATTTATGTCAATGCCCAGAAAAGAACATTAGTATAAGTCTGTTCTCATGACATATTTACGGTTTACTATTTTCATCATTTTTGAAAACACAGGTCAACTTTTACAATATACAATGAAGATACAGTATGAAATAACCACACAGTAATAAAACAAATATATAACATAGGAAACACTTAACAGGTCTTTTTTCTCTATATCAAATTTTTACTAAACAGATTAAATTTCACTGTTTATTTTTTGTGTGGGATTTCTTGGAGATATTGCTAAGGAATGCCACAGAAACAACTTGAGAGAAGTGGGATAAATATTAGAAGCTTCAACAAAACAAAATAGAATCTGATTAAATGAGTTATAACTATAAATCTTTTCCTAGCCTTATAGTCTGATGTTTCCCAAGAGAGAGCATTTTCTGTTTTACAGCACTACATTGTAAAATAAGAAACTTTCAACACAATGCCAACATTGGGCAAACAGGAATTTAGACTCCCCTCTTTAACAGTTGGGTCCATTAACTGTTAACTGTTCTGGGGTGAGATTTGAAACAGAAAGAAAGTGTGTTAGTCAGGAAATGTTATTGTCTTACATGAAATGATAACTTCTCTTAACAATCAACACCATGTTATCTAGGCAGCAGAGGATACAAATTATTGAGGTCATTTTTTTAAGTTTAACTATACTCCACACAAGAGCAAACAAAGAAAGTCTACATTAGTTTTCCATATAAAGGTTCAAGGTTGCAACTGAAAATACTTACTATTATATATTTTTAAACAAACCTTGGATCAAAACAGACTCTAAAGCCAACAGACTCTGGGTCTGTTGAGCTTCCTTTCTTAGCTACCAATAGTTGGGTGTTTCTACCTTCTTTAACCTTCTCTCAAGACCGTACTACAGCAATGCATACAGAAAATCAAAATGTTTTCAAGCATAATTTTGTTAGAAAATACCAGCTTATCTATGCTGAAATTTTATTGAGAAGATTTCTCAAAGTCCAAGTCTCTGCTCTAATTCTAGTTTCCCTTTCCCATACATTAGGTAAACACCATGTAGATGTGCTCGTTCTTAAGTGGGGATGATTTTTGTTCTTCTCCACTGCAAAAGTTCAGTTTAATTCAGTTGCAGGAACAATGAATCAATTCTCAGGTCAATTTTCTGACCTGCATTCAGCACAGTTTGTACAGTCCAGGCAGAGAGCAGCTTTGCAGAGCTTTGCCTCCATGCGGTCATACTCACTGGCCACCTTTCTTGCCCCTTCCTCCTGTGGTAGATAACAATGAGATGGAGTATCTTCCAACATTGACAGCAGCTCAAGAAAAAAAAAAAACTTTTATGTTTCTGAGAAATTAGATAAATGAACTTAATTCTGAAAGATGAAGCTCATTCATGAATCAGAAGAGCCTTTCTGTTCCCTTGTCACCTCCTCTCCTCTTCTGATTGCTGTGGTTGTGAATACACAGAGGTTTTCTTTTAACAGAAAGAACAAATATCAGGTTAAATATGATCAAAATAAACAAACATTTTCCATTTCTTTGTCAGGACAATCCTGATTCTTGAATGTTTGTTTCTTTAAAGCTGGATTTATTTGCTGCTCTTCCCATATTACTGATCCCTTATGACTTGACTCTCTACAACTGAACCAAGGAACAGAATTTATTAAAACTATGAGTGTCTAGTTGAGAGACAGAGTTTGCCTGAAATTCTTTAAAAAGAGCAAGCAAATAAATACACACTCATAACTTTTGAGGAAAAACTTACCTTGGTAAAGACACACATATTTTATTTATTCAGGGAATATTATTTGTCTTACTTATAGATATCATCACATTTACAGAGTTTTCAAGAAGTGAATATATGCTATACTGTCACTCTGCCCAGGTACAAAGTGAAGAAATAGGGTCAAAACCAGTGAAAACAAATTGCCGCCATGAATATTTGGTGCCTAGAAGTCAATGACAAATTGCCTGTTCACTTCACTGGAACTAAGATTTCAACTAGAAATGCTACCACTGAATAGAATATCCATCATGTGCAAATAGAAAATATTCATTTATCATTTCCTTTTGTAAAAGCAATAGTTTTTGATCCATTCATTTGGGCATTTCTACAACATATTAAAATGAATAATATCAAATATTTCTGAAAGGTAATAGAAACAGAACTAAATAACTTGGTTTCGATGTGATAATTTTGCTCACAACTGCTTAACCCTGTTCATGGTTTATCTATGACTGAATCACTGTAAAACTAGGCTGACTTTTCTCCTCACCTTCCCCATCTACATGACTCCTTTATTTACCCAAGAAAGGGGCAGACTCTTGAATACATATATATTATGTCAAATGGTCAGAAAAGTTTCTCACCATCTGAAAAGTTTTCAGATACCACAATTATCCCAGGGATTCAACAGCTGCTTCATGTTTGCCAGTTACAGTTACAGTTTGGCCAGCAGAAGCAAAGATTATGTTTGAATTTTGAATGGCATTTTTAAAGGTTTGACACACTGCACACAACTAAAGTTAGTGAGAAGCCTTCGGTGAAATACTAGTATAAAGAATCAAAGAAACATCTATTTCTTTTACCTGACATAAAAATCAAGTAACTGGCAAAAGAAAGAATTCAAGAAATAATATGGGACTCAGTGATTGGTTTTACAGCAAACCTAATTCCCAGAGGTGTCCTGACTTGCTCAGCTGTTGAGTGAAAAATCAATGACTGGAAACTGGGCTGATGTGGAGAAACACAGCTGTCAACATTCTGCTCTATGTCTTCCCTTTCTTAAATCCTTTCACTAGTTTCTGTATTCCTTCTGCATCAGTTTCAAGTTAGTTATTCTTTGCGCAACATGTACCCAACTTCTGTATTTCTTCTCTCCATCTTTTGCCCATCTTTTGAGTATTTCTGTATTGACTGTGTGTAAACAAATAGATGCATGCAATCAAACCCCCTTAATTCGCATTTGTGACTCCTTCCTTTGCCTGCTTCTCCCACTCCTAGTTTTACTTCTACGTTTATGTTAGTCTGCATAATTTCTCATATGACAATTTGTCAGGAAAAGGCAAGAATGTTTCACTGACTTCATCCATCGCAGGTGGCAGATGAACTGAAGGCAGCCTTGTCTGCTCTGAACCAACGTACATTCTGGTTTGTGAGCCACTTTTTCTGGAAAAAAAAAAAATAATAAAAATAAAAAGGGAGTGAGCAGGTTTCATGGGAAGGAAATACCCTAGAAAAAGACAGATGAGGATTCTAGACAGCATATGTTTTTTCTATACTTACCTCTGTACTGAGATTCAGGAGCAAATGAGATAAAATGCATTTCTATGACATGCCCCTGAGAACCAAATAGGGGGGCACGAACGCAGCGAAGTTTAATGATGCCTCCAGGCTTTCCCAGCTGGGAGCACTGCCATACCTGATGACAGCACGCCTGGCATAATTCACCAAGCTCTCACTTCCCGTGTTCCTGCAGCCTTTCTGGAGAGTCCCATGGATGACCACAGGTTCAGACACAATCCAGTGATTTCTGTTTTGATGTCTATTTATGTTCTGCAAACCACAGCCTTGGTCATTACACCCTGTGAAGGAAAAGTGATGCGATAGCTTTGCCCATTTTAACTACTGCACTTGCACAACACAGAGTCCTCAGGCCAGCTGCAAAGCTTTGGGGATCAGTGTACAGCTCTTACTTTGATGCACTGAATAAATGGAATGGGGCATATGTGCAACCTAATGCTGACTTGCACTTTTATTTGTTTATTTATTATTTATAACTCTATGATACTATGTCTTCAAATACTAAGAATATTTTCGTATCTAAATATAAGATATGAGTTTAGGCTCCCATTACGGTTAATCAACTATAGTTAATACAGGCAATGAACTCTGGAAAGTGATTCAGCTCGTCCTTGAATGGACCCCTGGTTGTAATCAACTGAACTGCTCTAGGATCCAGTGGCTGTCCTGATTAGATTTCCATTGTCTGTAATGGGAGCATGGTCACTTAGTGCACATGCACTACATGTACGTGTACATTTAGATATCTTCACCTGCAAGCTGATTTCATCATATTAGGATCCCTTTAGAATCAATGGAGAGAAATTAGTTATTCTGTGATGCAATTAATTTCTTACTAAAATACACATCTAAAAGAATTGGAAGAATTCCCCCCCGACCTCTTCCGATCTACAGTTCAGTCTGCACTTTTTTATAGGTTTTTACTTTCTTACTTACCTTTGGAGAAACATTTTAAACATTTTCTCAGAGCTAGAATTCTTTCTAGGAAAAGGATTTATAGGAAGTATATACAGGGCAGCTAGTTCTTTCCTGATGATTTTAACTGAGCACATGGTTTGTTCAGATATAATTTTGAAGGATATTCAATTGTATGCCCACTATAACACATCCTGAACCAATCTAAAATATATTACAATTTCATATTTTAATTAGCACAAATAATTGTTCATTTAATTGTCAATCTCATCACTAAAGAGCCTTTAATAAGAAGATACAGGCAGTTCCAAGCTGTTATACGCTTCCACAGAAAAAAATTCTCAAGGGCTATTTTCTATTAAATATTCTGTTAACCGTTACATGACTTTCTTAATCAGTTGATTTTGCTTTTCTGTTCCAATGTTAGATGTTCACCTTACTTCTCTACTATTTTCCATCCCAGTAGAAATTATAGTGGTGAAGTAAAAGTTTCATGTGATCAAATAAGGTTAATAGATTTTCAAACTAGAAAGAATGTTATGATCTTTTAATCTGACTTTCTGAATCACACAGGCCATAAGATTCACCCAGTAATTCCTACATTCCATTGTAACTTCTCTTTAAATTTTATTGTGTCTATTAGAAAGTTATCCAGTCTTGATTTACAAGTTCAAGAGCTACAAAATCCAGCACATCCCTCCGTGTTCTGATGGTAAATTACTCTGAAAGGTTAAAACATATGCTCTACAGCTTTCACCATTTGAGGGGTTTATCCCTTTTCATGGTAAGTTGAGCTATCTATGAAAATCCATTCGCATTCTGTTACTCATAAATCTGGCACAAATCAACTCTTAATCTTCTTTTTAATGTGTTGCATACATTGATCGGAAAATTATCCCTATTACAAGGCATGCTTTCCATATCTACATAACTAAATAAGCTCTTCCATTAGATATTTCCAGTTTCTTTTTCAGTGTGGACATCAGGATGGGACCCAGGATTTTTCCTGATATATACAGAAATTAGATATTTCTTATGTACCTCTGCTTAATACTGGGCAGCTTATGGATCAATGATCACATTTGCTCTCTTAACTACAAGAATATACTGACAGATAGTTTACAGTCATTTACCTACCGTTATAAATAAGCTCTCTCTAGTGTCATTATATTCCTCTGACAAGAATTTGTCTTCTCAGTTCTGTGAAGTTTAACTTCTGTTAAGTCATATTTTTTTCAAGATCATCTTAGGAAGTGATCCAGATCACTCTGTACAACTAATGTGTCACCTATTTTTTTTACAAGCCCTGAAATTTTACTCCAACTGCTGCACTGATTACTTTCACTTTTGTACATTATTTTGCCAGATATATTGAACTCCTTTGGAGCCAAAACAGATCTCTGTGGAGAGGTTGTACCTTAGCTACAATTATCTATTAGTAAATTGCTGCTATCAGTTTTGTATTTAATGACTATTCAGCTAGTTTTAATAGTCTACTTTGATTTGTTTAAATTTATTTTTTAACCACTGTGGCACTGAAGATTAAAAAAAAAAATGTCTTGCCAAAGTCTATTATACATCAGTCAAATGTATGATGCCATGTTTGTTTGGCAGAGTTAAATAAACATTACATAAAACCTTTTTGATTACCATTCATGATTTCAATGCCCTTTCATTCTTAGCTGAATGCATTCCATACTGTCATATTGTCATAAATAGGACTTGCTGGGGCTTTGCGTTCACATCCTTTAAATGTCAGACATCAGATTTCAAAAAAAAAAAAAAAAAAATCAAGGAATGGATGATTTCAAACATAAAAGAAGGCAACTAAATATTCTTTATGAAGGGCAAGCAAACCACCTAGATCTTCTGTATACTTAGGAAGTAATCATCAATTTCAGATAATAGCTACATTAACAAAAATGTTATATTAACTAAAATTCAGAAGTAGAAAATTAGATGTTCCTCCATACATGGTTTTAAATAGCATACTCCTAGCCACATATGTGACATGCTGATTCATTACAAGCATTTGTAATTATGTATTCATTACAAATGTAGAAACTTTCATAAAACTTTATTACTTGAACCTACACCAACTGAAAAGGATGAGGTTCACTAATAAGACCATATTCCTAAATAAGTATATAATGTCTACTCTAGTGTAAGTAAAAAAAAGGAGCCATTCTTCAAGCATGATTTATTCTACCTTTTTGTTTCACTTCTGCTTTCTTTTTGAAGATTGACCAACTACAAAAGCCTATGGGCACATTTAATACTGATGTTAACACTATTTCTTGTTTGAAATCTGTGGCTGCCTGCAGTTTTTCAGACAATAGTGTATTTCATAAATTGACAGTGTTACAAAATGTTTGTGTAAATTTGCATTCTCAGTTCTATAATAGTAAAAATTCTTAAAATTAATAATGAGGAAATTACTGTAGTAGGAAACTTAGTTGTTTTTCCTGAGTATTTATTTTTGAATGGTAGCTGCTTTCAGTAGTAGGATAAACCTGAAGGTCACTACAGGCTAAAATTAACACTCTTATTTTGTGTAGTGTTCTTAAATTTAGCAGGAAATAATATTACTTGAGGAAGGCATAGACACTAAGGCAATAAAAACTATTCCCTTCAGTTTTGTAGTGACTCTTGTATATTTTGTTTGTTTGTAAATTAAGTTCATTTTTACTTACCAAATCCCATAGAGAACTACTCAATTTTGCATTATAAAATTTAACTTAAAAAAATATTTTTCTTTTAATGTTGAATTACTTAAACCAAAGCCTTTCTTCTAGGGTTTTATTAAAAACTTAATTAAAAATATTCAGAGCATATATGTCATTAAATTCTGTTTTAAACAGCTTCTTGCACAGAATACAAAAAAAAAAAAAAAAAAAAAAAAAAAAAGACTTTTACTTCAAATACTAAAAATAATCCCACATCCAGGGCTTCCAGGGCTGTCCATAATGTTTAGAGCTTTCAATTTAAAAGCTATCCTACTTTTGGCATTCACCCTTACTTAATTATTTCTTACTTGAGGAGAATGATTCTCCGGCTGAGGCAGCAGCTGCATCATATTGATGCAATACAAAAGAGGCAAAAATTGTATTTGATATTCTTGCTTGGACAGTTTAGTTGAGGAGACTCTATCATAGAAAATGCCATGTAAAGTAACAATATTGTCTCTTTGAGGAAAATCCATCTGCCATTGTGTTTATGTAAATCCTTTCACATGTCAAGCTTTCTTTTGACTTCCTTCGTTATGCAGTTATTTGTGTCTCATTAATTTTTCTTAAAAATAAAAAATAAAAAAGAAAAAAAATCTTTAAGGTATCATATTTCATATCCTCCGGTTCTTTTCTAAAGCAGTAGCTTCCACTTCTAGGAAGCTGTTATAATTTTAAATGGATGGAGGTCAATGATTAAAAACTTAACTATGAGTCTTTGACTACCAAATATATGATTGAGATTGGGCAATTTGTTAATATTTATATTATTTATATTTTCAAATATTTCTTTGTGACACATTAACTGTCTGCCTAATTCGCAAGACTATTATTACATTTCGCCTGTGCCAAAGTTCGTTAACTCTAGTATTCGCTTTCCAGAGATAGTGAACTGGTTGTGGTTTGAGATGAGGTAAAAATCTCTGTAGGAAATCCTGTCTCCCATGGATACCTCCACTCAATTTTAAATATACAGAGAAATGCCAAAGAATTTGCTTTGTATTCTCCTTC
>VZSV01000083.1:2990562-3016635 GCA_013398735.1 Nothocercus julius | reverse complement strand
ATGAGCATCAGCTTCTGGATAATGCCATCATATATGAATCCAAGTACATTTTCTCACATTCTTTTATACATAAATCATTGCTGACAATGACACTAACAATGTAGTGGGAACATTCTCAATCTGCTTAATGGGTGAAATTCAGTTTGCGGTGAAGGCTAGAACAGTGGTAGGCAAGAAATATGACCACTGCAATTTTAGGTAATGAAATAAAGAGGGTATCAGACAGAATATGCTCAGGCAGGCTCAGATTCCTCTTGAATCTGACATGTTAGTAGTCAAACACTGTATTTTTCGGAATATGGTTTTCTAAATTCTGTTCATGTACCAGCAAAGTTATCGTATATTAATTGATATATATTACTTGTTGCTGTAAATTTTCCTCAAACTTCATGGATGAGCAAAACCATGTCCCCCACAGGAGGACTCTTTCTATTTTTGTGTCACTGAATTTTATCTTGGATTTCTGGCACAGCCTATTCATTTGGATTTACAGCACCTCCCGTTAAATAAGTGGCTCCTGTGAAGCCAAAGCTATGAAGAGGGCTTAGAGCATAGCACTAGGCCCGATTCACGTGTTACCTGGCCCATTCTGGAAAGTTCATCTCTGAGCATCCCACCTTTCAGTGACCCTGGGGAGTCGTGAACACTGCTATGCAGCATGACACTGGCCTTCGGAGGGTGCTGCTACATGCAGGGCCTGGAATAAGCATTCAAAAACAGGCTTTTTTTGAAATAGTACTAATGACGTTTTATTTAAATACTGTTATTAAGGACCACTGATGCAAAAAAAAGCGTTCTTTTAACTCAGCTGAGTAATTCCTTTATTATCTCAGTAATATATGGTTTGTTGCATAACAGACAGTTATAAAAATCTTTTAGATTTCAAAAATGAAAGTATTATCTTAGATTTTTTTCCCATACCTGTTTTTTTTTTTTTTTTAATACAAAATAGTATAATATGCTTTTGTATTATGGAAATCATATCTACAAAATACTTGAGAAAAGAGCTTTGAAATAAAGGTGGCTGGACACATTTTCAAAAATTTTCTCAATATTGTAAAAGCTGGAGATGTGTAAAACAAGGTGTTAAAATGTTAATAATCCAACACAATAAAAAAAAAAAATTAAAAGCACTAGCCCTGTTATAATGAAGAGTCATATACTGCATGGAACTGTGAAAACTCGAAAATATCTATTCACATACATAGGCTGTAACAGACATGGTACCTTAATAGAGTCCAGAGAAGAAGATCAGTTCCTGCGCATCTTGCTACACTAATATCTCACTACACAGGTTCCAGTTTCTTTCCAAGTGGTCTAGCATAGGCTTAATTCACAGTCACATAAAATTAGATTGATTCTGAAGCATCCTTACTACAATCAGTGGAACTGCACTAGTGTAAATTTGGTAGGAGCTCAGTGGCTCATGCCCTGAAATTTAAGTGCTGATATATTACCTCTTTTGGCATAACTTAGCTAGATTGTTTATGCAGGACTTCTAATGGCATTTGCTTGCTGAAAATTATATAATTTCTAACTCAAGTGTAAATCTGCAGGCATCACTCTTTTGCATTAAAAGTATTTTATTCATGGGCTGTACTTCAGTATATTCTGAAACTGAAAAAAATCTGGTTTTGGAAATTGATTTTGTTTGAGATGGCTCAGCCCTAAGCACAGAGTTTATGATCAGAAAATGTCTGAGATTTCAATGTAGCTGTGGCACAGGAAGTTGAGTTCAGGAAAGCTGTTTTTGACTTCGGAGAGGAATTGCTTATTACATAAACATTGACTTACCATGCCACTTTCTTAAGGACTCCAGGAGGTATCTCCAACTGGAGACAACACCTTTTGTGTTTAATCCTTTGATAATGGACTGCATAATATTTTCCCTAAACTGCTAGAATTTTTTTCTTTCTAGTACCACTGAAATTCTGTTTGAAATTTCCTGCACTGGATTCTTATAAACTTCTAATTTTAGACTGCTACTTCATTGGTTTCCAGTTTAAAGCTACTGTTCTTTTCTTAATTCAGTGTTGCATTTGAATGCAGCTTCCCACAGCCTGTCTTTTATACATTTTAGAAAGAATGATTTTATCTATTTTCTCTCTCTTTTTTTTTTTCCCCCTTTGGGAAGTTCATACAAACCAGCTATTTTATTCCCTATATAAAAGGAATTAATTTTCCTTATTATTTGTGGTGGTACTTTTATTCACTTGTCCCAGTCTGAACTACTTTTCTCTTGAAGAGTTTGGCAAAAATTTTACATGATATTCCTAAAGAAGTGTGATCACTATGGCATGACTCTTTTCTGTGATGCCCAGTGGTAGGGTAAGAGGCAACAGGCACAAACTGAAGCACAGGAAGTTCTATCTGAACATGAGCAAAAACTTCTTTACTATGTGTGTAACAGAGCACTGGAATAGGTTGCCTAGAGAGGTTATAGAGTCTCCAACCCTGGAGATACTCAAAAACTTTTGGGGCACAATCCTTGGAAACATGATCTTAGTGACCGTGCTGATCTCCAGAGGTCCCTTCCAACCTCAGCCATGCTGTGATTTTGTGTGATCATGTGATTTTTCCACTGAATATTCCTCAACTATAGGATGCATCCTATATATATACATGTGTGCGTGTATATATATATTTAAGTTTCAGACAGATGATATAGTTATCTTTTTTCTCCTCTGAATTCTACCTAATGGATTCTGAACTTAGAGATGTAACTTGGGAAGTCTGTCCATGTGTGCATAACCCTTACATTTTGAGATGATATATTTTGTTCCATTTTTAGATTCCTTTACATAAAGACATCCGAGGTTATTCCTGGATTACTTATATTTATTTCCTTTTTACAGGCACAGTACCTCAAAGAAGTGTCATCAGAACATTATGTCACCTCCACTACTTTACTTCAGTGTGGAATGATATGGACTCCTCCACTGTTCTGTGGTGTTATTTTACATTCTCCATGCACAGCTTGGTAGAGGCATACTTTGTTTATATTAGAAACAACATTTCTCATTAAAAGATGTGCAGTAAAATTCTTGAGATTCCTTGAAGAAAACCTGCCTTGAAGACCTCTAATAACACTAGAAAATTGCTAGCTGTGCTGTATTCTCTGAGGTCACTTTTCTTGTAAACTGTTTCACATATTACTTTTTATGTTGTTAAATGAATAGAGTACCATAAATATACATGGTATGCAAAACACAGCTATATTAATGGTTCTTTGAGGAACTTTTAATTTTTATATTTCCTGCTTAGGTTTCCCTACAACACTCCAGCATATGCTTAATTTTATTCATGTGAGTATTTCCACTGAAGTCGTTGGAACAACTCTCAGTCAGGAAGTTATACACACGTACAGATCCTTGCAAGATGAGAATATTATTTGGTTCAGCTCAGGAATCCATAGCCTCATCCAAATGTGATGTCTGACTGATGCTGTTATATTGTATTAAACTGAAAGCCAAACTTCAAGCCTCCCACAAGGTCTTGTAAAATTCTTAAAACTGTGGCTTAGTTCCATAGCTATTTATAACTGAGCCTTGTCATTCTGAATTTCCTGTTTGTGGATTAAATTTCAACCTATAAGTCTTTATGAAATAGCCCTTATGTGTTTCTTTAATTCTTTGACAGAGAAAGTCAAGAACAAATGAAGCACATGCATTTAGTTTATATAGTAGGAAAACATGATTCAGACTGAAATATATCTGATTTTCCTTCTTAAATGCAGAACGATAGTTTACTTCTGTGAATGCATTAACATATAAGCACATTATCATGAAGCAGTCAGTTCTTAAATAATCTTCAGAGTAATGTGTTTTAATCTGTTCTAGACAAGAAATATAATGACTTGATAAAATCCTGACAGCACTCCAGATTTGGACATAAAATTAATAGACAGGAAAGCCTACATAAAAATGCATATCTTCAAATGAGGTTTAAAATAGCCAATATGAAGTTGTAGAAGTATAGCCACAAAGCCATTATATTTTCCTGATGGAGAAGAAGGAAAAGAGTGATGGGTACATAAGTTTTCTCTTTCCATTGAGTGAGAAAAGAGAACAAGAGAGTAATATCTGTAGAAACTGGGAGATAGGAAGATTGGTTTAGATAAGTAGTAGGCAAAGTAATCATGTGCATTGCTCTACCAGAAGCTCCTGCTGACATGCAGCTCAACAGGATATTGACCATGACATCAGAATGGGAACGATTCTTCATTATCTGGAGTAAAAAGGAAGTAATGAGAATTTTTAAGAGTGGAAACAGCTTTGTCTCTCATGATTGCCGTGGTGGAGACAGACTAGGGTTTTCCACACAGGCCTTGGAGGCGGTGTTAGCAGGTTAGATCTGCCCTTGTAATACGTTTTTTTTGTCTTGCTTTATTCTAAAGAATTAGTATTGGATATATTTGTTGTTGTTGTTTTTGTTTGTTTTGGGGTTTTTTTTTTACCTCTTTACCTACTAAGTACTTTAAATGACTGTTTAATGATTTGTTCCAGGGACTAAATCTAAGAGCTGTGGGCTATAATTTTCCAAGTCCTCCATATTCTCCTTTTCAAGGATAAATAATATGTTTGTTATTCAGTCCTTCACAATTCTTAAACATAATTGCTAATGATAGAGTTATTACATTGTCTAGCTCCTTTGGTGCCTTGAGGTGAATCAGTACTTTCCTACATGAGTACATCCATCTCATTTAAAGCATATTTACCCAATTTTTTTTCTCCAAGTAGGTCTTATTTTTAAAACGAAAGTGCTTAAAGATCTGGTTACAATTAATATGTTATTTTGAAAATTGAGACAAAGACATTTAATGGGAAAATTTTGTCTACATAATTCACTATTAACTCCTCTTCCTTATTGGTAACTGATCTACACATATCTTTGCTTTGTTTTTTTTTTTTTAAGTATAAAAGGGAGCTTTTTGGTTTGTGCCCTGTCCCAGTTTGCAGGGCTACTCAATAAAATGTAGCACCAGCTTTCCCCTTCTATGATTTCATCAGTGTAATTACGTGGATGAGAGAGCTATATAAGAAGTTATATTATTGCTTTGCTTTTGCCCTTAAAAATTAACCCCTGTTCTGACAGGATTAGTATAGATATAATTTGCATTTGGAAATACTGCAGTGCACAGCCTTTTACTGACACCTTTTCCTTTTGTTTGATACACTTCCACAAATTTGAAAGGAAATTCATTAATTTACACCAAAAGAAAATTTGGTCTCCTATGTATCTTCCCATATCTCCAGATCTGCTACTTACAGAACAGAAAACACTTTGATATGCAATTTCATAGAGTGAACTTTCTCCAAGATATTTTAAATTTAATTTCTGGATCTTGCATTTTTCCTTTGTAATGATGTAACAAATTGTCTACAGATTGAATGCAGTACAGTTTGAAGTGTGTGGCTCTTGTAACCTGATTACACTTCAACACTTCAGAGCTTATGCATCTGCCCAACTTAAAAGGCAGTACAACCAATTGGCCTTCAAGGTACATACAAAATTCTGTGTTTTAAAGATCAGGTTTTATTCCCCAGAGGCAAATCATAACATGACCTCATTGCTCCAGCTATTGACTTCAGCTTCTTTAGTTTCTTTTTACTGATCTTCTAGTCTTATTCTCTGTGCCTACTGTTCTCTTGGTGGTATCACAGTGTTTCTTCTGGACAGTAGAGGACACAAAATAGATATTCTCCTGTTGAGAAGAGAAAAGAAACACTCAGGGACACCTCTGCCAACTCTGATCTACGCAGCTAGTTATGGTGGCAGTGATGCTGCCTCTGTATAAGAGCAGCATTGCATCCATTATGAGATATATATTAGGTTAAAACTGTATTTCTCTCTCATGTCCGTTGTTTGGCAATGACAATGACCTTGACCTCCTCCACAATTTCTTCAAAGCTCTCATAAGCCTTGAATACTTTCTATCCTTGAAGCCAAGTATTTAAAAAGAACCATTTGACCAAGAAAAGGGTTTTTTTTGTTTTGTTTTGTTGTTGTTGTTTTTTTTGTTTTTTTTGTGTTTTTTTTGATTTTTTTTTTGTTGTTTCCTGAAGCATGACAGTAAGGCTCACTTGTAGGAACCCATATATCTTTTCTCTTCACAGATAACAATTAGTTTACTATGACAGAATTAAAGATGTTTTGTCATAAAATAAAGGTTTCAGCTATAAATATAACGCCAACAGAAGATTATACAGCTGCATTGAGATAGTTGAGCAGTATAGATGAATTCTGTAGCATAAGATATAAGACCAGGTCACAAAAAAATACAAAAGTCTTTCTTGCATAGAAAAGAAAATATTCCTTGAACCAAATCTTATTTTCCAAAAGATTGTAGCCATTTCTTGACCAATTGAATTGACAATAGTGGAAATGAATATGATAATGCAAAGTACACCAAACATTGTTCATGCTGTGCAAACTTTACTGATGAAGGTTAAGGTATGACCTACAAAAATGACAAAATCGTAGATGATTTAAAATCCTCAAATCAGCAAATTCAAAAGATTCAAGAAAAATGCACTACATATGTATGTGGAGTTACAGACAACACTGAAACTTATATCAATGTAATTCAAAAGATGACCAGTGAATCCATTGCTGAAGAACCACATGTTATCCTAAGATATTTTATAGCATTTAATATATATATAAAAAAAGGTTTATAAAGCTGTTTTCTCAGTTATTACTGATTTCAGTGCTGTAAAAACATCTCCAAATTTTCAAAATTATGCTTGTGTATCTGCTGCATTGACAGGCTAGTCACAGTTTAAAGAGTTTATTAGCCATACTTTCAGCAGTTTATATATTATCTAAATCTATTTACTTGCAATTCTATAGAAATTTCTCAATTATATGTCTAGCAAGCTGGCAAACATACTACCTCACTAACTACCTGACGAACCAAATTCCTAGCAGTTATACTGGAGTTTAGGGATTCCCTTCATCTGAAAGAACTGACCGAGAGAAATTTTGTGAAGTTTACCTAAGGCAAATGCATATGCTTGCACCAGGATTGGAATAACTTCCTGCAGTGACAAAGGCTGGTCTCCAACTGGCTAGAAAGCACCTTTGCTGAGAATAATCTGCAGTCTGTGTGTACGACAAGTTGGGCGTGTGCAAGTCTGCAGAATGCTGTTGCAGCAAAGCGGACTAGCTCCATAAATTTTACAGTAGTAAAAGCATAGCTGGAAGGTCAAGCACAATGATAATTTCTCTCTGTTTGGCACCCGTGTTGCTTTGGCACTCATTTAAAGTACTGTGTGCAGTTTCAAGCCCTCCAGCACAAGACAGAGATCAACAAAAAGGGGCAGTTCAACAGAGGACAACCAAGCTGGTCAAGGAGTCTGAAAGAACTAGATTTATTCTGCATGGAAAAGAACAGGATGAAGACGGATCTAACTGCTGCCTTCAAATACTTAAAGGTTACGGAGAGGTTGGGATGAGGCACTTTTTGGTGACACATATTAAAAGGACAAGAGACAACAGTCACAAGTTGCAACAAGATGAATTCTAACTGAACAAGGAAAAGATTATTCATAGGGAAGGTAACAGAACACTAGAACATGGTCCAGATAGATATCCAGATGTGATATCTCCATTCAGGATTAGACCCTGAGCCGTCTGATATAACTTTCAGTTAGCCTTCACTGAGTAGGAGTTTAAACTAGATGATTTCCTCAGTTACCTTCCAATTCAAATTGTTCTATGATGCTAAATATCAAACCCTATACATGTTTCATAAAATCTGAATTCTATCTTGTACTATCAATAGAGAGGCACCGTTAGCTGGGCTAATTATCCTTTTTCGTTGATGGGTGCACTTCTGTAACTTCACTCTCCTAGAGACTTCAGTCTCAGCTGTTACAAATGGTAAACAGATAGAAAATTCATGGTGCAGAAGTTTGCTCTGAAAATTAAAACTCTTCCTCATGGGACACCCAGGCACAGACATCATGCTGTTTACTAGTCTCAGTAAGCAATGTCATACCATTAAAAGCGACATTATTGAAGAGATTTCATTTTCTGCTTGGGAAAGTGCAGGAAAGAAGTGATGAAAATATAATAGATACAGCTGTTTGAAAAAGTATTAAGTAGACTCATTTTCCAGTTAAACCTGAAAAGTTCTGATACAGATGGTGTTACATTTTGTTAAAATGTATTTTGGAGAAAAAATGTCAAGCTCCATGCCATGATAGTCCTTTGGCATTAATTGTTGAGGGTATCTAAGATGGCTACATACGGCTGGAAATAATATACAAGGTTTATTAAAGAATCATGTCATCCTGCAGTGGTAGGGAGGACAGCCAGAGTTTGCTAGAGAGTGCTAGATGCTTATGTGTAAGCAGCAGAATCAAATTTAGAGTGTGTAATCTTCCCATATAAACAATAGTTATGCAATTAGGTTTAAATTTCATACTGTATTTTAGAGAAAAATAAATATACATTTTTTTACCAGGGAAAGTATTTCATTAAAACCTGCTGGTGATATTGCACCTTTTGTTTAAATAATTTAACATTACTATAAAAACAAAAATCAAAATACTCTTAATATTTTTAGAATTTTAGCATTTTATTTTCTTCAGAAATGATTTGCACATTTTAGGTCCGTTTAGTGCTCAAGCAAATCTGTATTTCAAAATCTAAAACCATCCAAGAAGTAGAACTTTCATCTTCTCTGCAACTCTAGCAGCAAGTGATAATGGTTAATGAGCTAAGTTACCCTGAAAATGAAAATGTGCAGAAAGCATTAAGAGAAAAAGGAACTTTGCCTATGACATGTGCCATCCTCCAGTTGTTAGTGATTTGTGAATAAGAAAGGTATTATTACGCCCAGTTTCCCGCTCTATTTTTGCAGAAGGGATCTCATTGTTTTTCCATTGCTGCTTTGGCACAAAAAGTAGTGCTTAAAGTTAATACCTGTTAACTGGACATGATATATAATACTGTTACAATTACATTGTTTTTATCAATGATAACGATGCAAAAGCAGGTGGTATCCCATCTCAAGCACAGAAAGACCTTGCTTGCCCATTGTTTATATAACTACAGAAAAAAAGAAAAAAGAAAAAAGAAAAACAGACTGAAAAGTAGGTTTAGTGTAGCACTGGGCTCTTGAAGGACACAGCTATGAAAAAGATATTACACCAGCATGCTGAGCTGCTATAGGACAGAACCTTCTATTTTTACTTCAAGAGAAATATGGTGGCAAAAGAAGACATTCATGCATGATGATAGAGAAAATAAACCTGTTTGTGGCTAATGTAATGGAAAATTTAGACCCATTCATGCATGTGAATATCTACACAAATCTGACCCTAGTGATACTGCCAAGGTCAATGAAATGTATGGTGATCTGCTGAATAAGTGCTAATCATTCAACTTGAAATGTGGTTTTATCATAAAAGCAATTTTGTTAAAGATCTCATGTCATTCTCCAGTTCTTTTTCTCCTGTGACCTCTATGTCATGCTTGCTCATTTAGCAAATTTTCATACAAGACTTTTCCTACTAAAACATTTCCTTGTCACTCAAATTATGTTCCTGTCTTGTGCATTGTTAATGCATCTGAGATAACAAGTTAAAATTACTGAAGCTCTTAATAGGGTATTGATAGTATTCTCTATAGTACATTAACATCTAAATTAAAGTGTTGAACACTTTAGGACAGTGGTTGAACTTGAAGGACTTCTTAAAGTTCCACACTAAAAAATGAGCCATTTTGGGGCATAAAACTCAAAAGGAATAGGAATTATAGTTAACTTCTTGGTACATATAGACTGAGGTTTTACAGAAAATAAAATCTCATAGAGGATCTAGAGAATGTGAGTAGTGGGGAAACTAAAATCCATATTAAACAAACTGGGACTTTGTTTATTCCTCTGAGAGTTTTATGAACTTCAAGACACTACAAGACACATCAGGTTAAATATTTCACATTTTGGACCCACTCCAAGCATGCTGACAAAACCAATGGGGTGTGATTAAATTATGTGTTCTATACCAGCTGATTACTGCAGAAGCCAGCATTGTGCTAGTTCTGTTTGTTTGGCAGGGGCATCTGCAAATTCATGGTTCGGTTGCCATCACTGTTTCCTTGGCCCACCTCAAAATCACCTTCAAGAAAGAATTGCAGAGGCAAGAATTGGGTCCTTCTTTGTTAAGAATAATATTCTTTCAGGCAGTGAGTGCCACTGTATCTGTACAGGCAAGCAAAATATTTTATTTACACATGCACTGACCTTGAGGAATTGCCAGAAAAGATTCAAGTTTCAACTTATTGCCCACTGCTGTGCTATCCAAAGACTTGCATGCAAGTATAAAGCTTGTGGAGCTAGGGTGAAAGCTGACCTGCTGAATTACCTCTTTGAAGAACAAGTATAAGGGGACACAGAATATTGATTGAGAAATGTTATTTTCAAATTCGATGCTGATTAGTCCAGTTCTAAGAACACACTAATTTACTCTTGATAAACCTGAACAGTAATTCCCATGAAACAAGTGACAAAGCTAAAACTTGTAGAAATTAATTTGGAGTGACTGTAGTCTCTCATGATGTGTTCCCCATCAGACTGTGCAACATTAAACACCAGATATGATCAACAGTACCTGCAAAGATCCTTTTATAATAATTTAAAGTATTTTATTTATTTAATTGCCGCTGTCACTGTATGGATTTACAGAAAAGTGTGAGATCGATAATACTCTTAACTGAGCAGCAAATAGAGCAAAAAGATGCTCAGCTAAGAAAGCAGGCATAAAATCTGATGATGATCTCTGTTTCTTTAACACAACTTACTAGTTCTTTGCCTGATTTGATCTTCAGCTACCATCTCCTTATGCCACATCTATTTTTCTACATTGCTGTGGTCTAGCAGGAATGGTGTAAGCTAAATTTTGGTGATGATGTTTACGCAACAAAAGAAATGTTTCCTTTTCCCACATCTGCCAGCACTCTCTCTGACAGAAGCATAGCCACAGATGCCTAGTTTATAGCCTCCTTCTATTCAACAAATTACTCTGATCCATTCAGAAAACAGCAACAATATGACATCACCAAAATTCTAGCCATGTAGTCACCCTACGAGACACTTCCCATTTCATTGCTCATATTGTTCTTACAAAACAAGATCAAAAAAAGAGCTGCATAAAATTCAAGGAATAATTTAAGAATATATGAAATTGTCTGTGAGAATTCTATATGTAAGAGAATTAGCTAAATTAATCAGCTATTTATGTTTAAAACATTACTTTGGCTCTAAAAGCTTCTGGTTTTGAACAGAAACTGTGCAGAATATTGGGTTACAAATAAATTTGATCTTTGTTGCAAGACAGCCCATAATACATAACAGTGATATGAGCAGTTCCAGAGAGTTCTTTCTAAGAAGACATTGATGATTATTATAATACAACATATATAATGTCAAAGAATAAACATTGCAAAAAATGAAAGCACTGAAAATTAAGTGGTAAAGATGGCTAATAATGAAAAGATGAATGCTTAACGTAGTGAAAAATGACAAGGAAAACCTTCCTTAAGCCTTTCCATTTTCATAAGAGTTTGCAGTGGAAAAGCCATTAAAGCTCATTTGTGGAAGATCTTTTCCTAACTATTTCAAAAGGCTTCTTTTTAAAATAAAAGTTTCAGATTAAAAAAAAAAAATAGAAAAGTCTTGGACTTTCTATTTTGGAAGAACTGAAAAAATACAACAAACTACTCTCCAAGAGAGCTTTATGGAAGAGAGGTACATCTAGGGAAAGATCAGAAAGGTACTTAACTCTTTGAAACACAGACCTACAGTCATTCTACCAGACAGTTTCTCATATATGAAAGAACATTGAAATGCCAATACTTTTTTAATGTGCCTTTCTGTTTTCATTTACACAGGAAAGGTGCATTTCCAAAGCCCATTTATCTTGAATATGCCATTGCTACTCTGTGCTGTTCGTTGCAGGGATATAAAGGAAATACTTATTAGAAATCAACATTTCTTTTTTCTTTTTTTTTTTTTTTTTGGCCTAGGAACTTGTACTCTAAAATGAAATGCAAGAGGAAAGAGCTACCTGAATACACTCCGTGAGACTTTGGGTTTTGAATGTCAGACTTATCAGTCAGTCAAAGCAAACTCATGTAATTAACTCTCCACCAGAATCTCATTTAATGAGCACAAAATGAAACTCTTTTTTGAGCAAGAACAGAGTTTAGATTGGAGATGAATTGGAGATGAACCAGAAATCTTAATAGAGCTATTTTGTTCTGTTGGAATTGACTCATAATACCATAACTACCCTTAAAAATGCTAAGAAGAAAGGAATACAGACACAGTGTCTCCATTTAACTCAGAATAATGGAAGTCTTAACAACGTGATGGCAGTGCTTGTTCTATACATAGATGATTGATGCACTCAAGTGTGCCATTTTGTAGACACTTAATAGTAGTCCAGTTTGAGAACAAGTACTCTAGATATTTCAGCTAACAAACCTTAGCATCTTTGAGGCAATAGCCTTGATGGATTTCACATGAGCATGTACATGCACAACTTACACTGTAGGGATTATTTACAACAGTTACAAATGAAATGTTTCATTATGACTCCCTAGGGAGAGTTCAAGAGAAGGATACAAAATTATCCTTGTCCAAGGAAGATTTTAATGACAAGAACTAGCAGTTGTCCTTAAATCCACCAGTCCAGAAGCTATTAAGAATAGAGAGAAGAGAAGAAAGAAGAATGACAAATTAAGAATATAATAGTCCAGAAAACAGAAGGGATGGAAAGACATTCTAGACTACTAGCTCAGACTCTGTCAGGGGATAGGAAACCTCTGCTCTAATTTGGCTGTCATGATGTAAAATGGAAAGCTGTTAAGTTTAAGAACACTTTTCTAGTTCAGTCTATTAATCAATTAATTAAAGTCAATTAATTAAGTCAATTAATTTGATCAAGGTCCTGTTATGGAAAAAATCCTTTCTGGAAGAGGTCTGAATTCAATCAAAGCTTCTTCTATATCACATTAACACCTAATTAGTTGGACTTTTGGACAATGGATAAAAAAGGAGTTGATATCCACTATCCACTCTGGGCTCTTTGTGGATCTTCTGTTTTCTCTCCTACTATCTATCAGTATCTGAGAAACTCAGGTGAATTACACACTTTTTTTTTTTTTTTTTTTTTTTTCTCCTAAATGAGCAAGGAAGAAGTTTCCCAGATCTCCAGGATAGCTCACTTATGAAAGAAGTTTCTAAGGCCCTGCTTCGGCACTGGCCAAGAGTGACATGACCAACAGGCTAATGTTTACTATAGGGTGGGTAGTTTTGTATTTGTTTTGTTTCTTTTTTTTATATATTTTATTTTCTTGCCTATTTTCATGAAGTTTGTGTCTGTCCATGAAGCTGAAGACTTTGTCCTGCATTGGAATGATAATGTATTTAAAAACCTGACAAGAAAATACTCTCTAGCCATCCTAGGCTTTTAGCTTAATTAGGCCACTGCTATAAATGAAAACAGCCCAGCAAAGGCTGAACTGTGTGTGCCAGTCATCTGGTGGCCAGTTGCTGGTGTACTGCATCCTCCCTGTCTTTCAGCTATTCCTATGCCTTTTAGAGACTAAAGTGCTTTGCCCAGGTTTCTTCATAGCCGACCTGCTCATCTAGTACTGGATTTCCAAAACTGACTGAAGATTAAAAGAATCCAAATGAAGTAGCTGCTTATCTACAACATTTCTGCGGAATGAAAGTGCCACAACAGCAAAGGAGAGAGTGTGGGTTCTGCCACACTGAGTCATCCCTTGTCATTCCCACCTACTTATCATATGTATCTACAGAAAATCAAGCCAATAGATGTGATCCCTGCTCTGTGATCAATACTAATAATGAATGCACTTCCATCTTGGTCAGATCCTGGAGGTATCTTGGCTTGTCGAAGGGTACAGAGGAGAAGAAAAGTGGATTCACTTAGGCTGTAAGCACCAGAGAGTGTAAGCACCAGTTTCTTTCCATTGTATGTCTGCAGGAGGTCCAGCATAGCAAGATTATGACTCCTAAACACCACTCTGACAAAATACTAATAATATATGCAACATAGCTACAGCTTTATCAAGGCACCCAGAGATCAGCACAACACAATTCATGTCACATAATGGAAAGACACTGAAGAGGAACAGAGCTCTCCCATCCACTGTGTGGCTAGATACTCCTGCCAGCCCAAAAGCATTTCATTCTGATCTTTTTGACTCAGATCAATCCTCATTTTAACATAAAAACTGAAAAGCTCAAGGAAACATAGAGATTGTTTTATGCAGAAATAATGTAGAGTGATTTATTTTCTCTTTCATCTTTATTTTTGTAATCCTAAAACTGATTAGATGGCAGATTCAGCCCTTTTCTTATTTCTATATTCTAATTTTAATGTAAAGATCTTTAGGTACTATATACAGTACAGAGAAGCACCTGAAATCACAGACTCCTTTTGTTTTCACTATCCTCACCAACAGAAGTAGGAAACCACATGACAGAATCCTTTGACTTCTGGCCCACTGTTCCTTACGTGCACATTTTTATGAAGAATGAATTTATTACAGAAGCTTTACCACAGAATAAAAAGCATTAAAGCCACTCTGACTGTAAAAACTACATTTCAGACCTACTCTGTCTCCCAGTTTTTCTAATAGATAATACATTTCCTATGGCATGCATCCATATGAACTTGCAGCGATATCCAGGTCTGCCAACTATTCTATCTCCTTCTGGAAATGATGTCAAAACTTTATTTGCACTGCTGCTGAGCAGCTGGCTCTACCTTTATTTCTGTCCCTGAGAAGTCAACCTTGACCTTTGGCTGAGTACTGCAGATAACTCTCTTACCCACTGGAGTCCTTGTTAAACTGAAAAATCCAAGAAGATCAGAGAAAAAGGAGCAGTGAATAGATAGATACGCTCTGAAAACTTTGGGAAGATTTTTGAGGGAGAGAAAGTGTGTATGTCCTGCATCTCCTATGTTCTACTTTCTGCACACTAGGAAAAAGCAAAAATTTAGGGGACATACCTTTAATTGTGATGGGAACCTTTTACACTAAGGAAATACTCTGCCTTTTCACATCAGTTTAATAACTGCTTTACCACAGATCAGTTCTTCTTTCCTTCCCATTTTTTTTTCTTTTTTTTGCTATTCTTCATAATAACAAGGTAAGACTAAAAGGTCAAGGCATTGGGGAGATAGAGCATATGGGGAAAAGAGTGAGGAATCCTAAAACACTGCCTTGCTTGGAACTCTGAGAGACTCAAAGCCAATATACATGCAGAAATTTCTTTAATTTCTATGCAAATATATTCATATCCATACAAATAAATTCATTTTTAATATGTACCCCTTTGCTCAATAGCGTAACAGATGTGTAAACCATAGAGGGCAGAGATTTCTCACAAACTGCTACTAGAGTGTAGAATGAATGTGAAATGTCATACTGGTTAAAGAACAGTTCAATACTAGAAAACTTTCAGATATCTCAAAAACGTTCTCTCAGGGGAGTCTTTGTTTTCAGCTCATCTCTATATCTTTCTCTGCTCTTTCAAATCTCTCTTTAATGTATATTTTTTTTTTCACCACACCTGCTAGAGATGATCCACTACAAATTGAATCTCTGGCAAGCACCCGATCCTTTAACACCTTGCTGAAGCCAGGCCCTCTCTTGTTCTACAGGAAATTTGTGTGCCTGTATACATGACCTAAAATAAACAGAGTACCCCTCTTGGGGACCAGTATGTTTTGCTCCCTCTGTTGTGCAGGGCTAAACACATAGTCAGCACTCAATAAATAACACATATTTTTTCCTTCCAACTTTTAGAGTTTGCCAAAAGCAACTTACAGCCAGCTCCCTCAAGAAGCCTTAAAGTGACATAACAAATGAAAGTCCCATTTAAACAATGCATTCAAGCAATACCTTGCTTTGCAGTTCACATGTCCTTAAGATAACAAGCGATAGATTTCTGGAGGGGATGTGTTATAATCCACATAAATATGAAAATAGGGCACTTTCAACTTATGTTTTCTTTGGCTAAGGATGCTGTTTAGTCTTACAAATCTTTTTTTTCGGCACATTTCCATATTTCACATGGAAGGAAAAGGGCAGATCTACCATTGCAGAAGAGCTTTCAGTAGAGTGAATTAATCTCTTAATGTGTTACTACTAGTGTTGGATAAGCAATTTCTTTACCAAGCCAAATATTTTCCCTATTTTTCTTGTAGAAAATTGTCTGGGAAATTATGTGATTTCCCTTCATACATTTATGTGTAATTGTTGAAATGAATTGCAATCTAGCATTATTTGTTATTTGATATATGTGCCGTGGTCATTTTGTTTAAAAAAAAAATGCAAAGCCACCAACTGTTAGTGTTTAGAACAGCTTTTTTGATTAAAAGCATGTCAAAATAAAAACAAAAATATAACAGAGCCAGGAAAGCACACCTTTGATTTTTTCTTGTAAAAAGTAGTGATGGCAGTTTTTTATTTTCTCTTAAACAGGTCATTTCAAGGAACCATTTCAGCACACAGTTACTTAAACCAGCAATCTGTGTAATGGAGAGCATGCCAATCTCTGCAGAGGGAAGTAAGAACAGAACAGGAGCCCAAATAGACCAAAAAATATGATGGGGAGAAAAGAGGAGATCAGGAACGACATATCAAGGGGGAAGAAGACACACTGACATTTATAACGCAGAGCTACAAGATTCATTGCTTTGGATATTCATTGGTCGTTGTTTTGGAGATATCGAAAATAGCGAACATTGGACTTGATGGCCTACTTGCTTGAGTACAGAAGCTTGTCTTTGGCAAAGGAGCAGCTGGGACCTGCTGTGTAATGCACTTTCCCATGTGCTATGTCAAAAAACAATCTTTTACATAGCTTTTAAGTAATTGGATCAACTGTGGGGTTTTTTTACTTTTTTATTTTTTTTTACTTACAGCCAATCCTGAAACTGCATTAATGTCCACGTATATGTTTTTTTTTTGTTTTGTTTTGTTTTGCTTTTCTCTTTGTATCTTTTTTTCCTTAGGTGACTTAACTTTGTCAGGACCAATCTCTGCTGTTAGTCTACAGAGAAAGAAGTCTTCAAGCTGCACCTAGGCTAACTATATTTTAGAAATAAAGATAATGACAATGACTACGTGCATAAAAATCTGATAAAATTCCATATTTTATATGGAATATATTCCAGATGTTAAATAGGCTTTAGAGAACCTCTAGAATACCAATAAACTCTGTCAAAAAATGTGCAAGTATATTTACATCAAAATGGTTACACTGGTCTTCCTGGCATTACTTTTCTAGTAACCTCATGGAGGCCTGAAAATTTCAAGGAGCTCCTTTGTATGTCTTCCACACTAAGTGCTATAGTACTGTGTGTGTTAGGTTGCATATGCTGCCTACATGAGCAGCAAAATCCCATGTTTTTTGTGTTGCCTGAGCACTCCTGAGCTTTGCCTCACACCACCTACTCACAGCTATTGCATGTGCTATGTGCTG
Source organism: Nothocercus julius (assembly GCA_013398735.1). Lineage (NCBI taxonomy): Eukaryota > Metazoa > Chordata > Aves > Tinamiformes > Tinamidae > Nothocercus > Nothocercus julius. The sequence goes on along the minus strand of VZSV01000083.1, from coordinate 2,999,102 downwards.
ATACGATCTTGCTACTTTATTTTGTTGGCCTCCATAGCTTCTTTCTTGATTTTTCTCTTCCAGCTGATGGTGAACTCTTTTATAGATTACAAGCCTACTACAAAATAAGAGGCAAATATACTAGTAATTTGGACACAAAATGAAAAGTTCGCTTTCTTCTGACTAATGCATATTTCTATTATTCTTATTTCTGTTATTCAGTCAGCTCTGATTGAATACACAGAAGACACATCAGCTGTTATTCACGTACCAAGCACCTTCTTGCTGTCGTGGGATCTCAACTGAATTATAAATTCATTTCAGTCCACCAACAATAAGTGCACATGAAAATGCTTTGGATGATAAATAAGTATTAGCAACTCTAATTCTTCAGGCTTATATCATGTGCGCAAAGTAGTAAAACTTTAAAACCTCCCTTTTTTTGTCTCCATATCAGCTCTTTGCCAGTTAGCTTCCAGTTGGCTGGGTTTGGGGGAAGTCGTAGAAGGGATGTGTCTGTTGCTGACTGGATTTACTGGAGAGGGTCCCTAGTGCCAAATGAGGCAGTCAGATGCACATTACAGCTCGCTTGTAGTATGCTCATAGGTAGGAGAAGAAAAAAGTGTAGTGGGATATACCAGAGGTTTATAGCCAACACTGAGGGTGATGAAGAAATACCTGCATAACTTCTACTTGAAAGGGTATCTGGACAGGTCCAGGAAAGGAAGAACATGCTTCGTCCAGCTTTTTTTTTTTTTTTTTTTTTTTTTAATTTTTTTTTTTTAAATGTATTTGCTGTGCTACCAGTTTCAGCTATGATGCCAGGGCTGTAATATGAGAGGCAGATTCACTTTCTGCTTTTAACAACTGTATGTTAAGAATACATTTATGTAAATTTTACATGTTCAAAAAAAAAAAAAAATCATACTAAAAAATACCCCAGTAAGCTAAGACAATAATTGTTAAAATAAAGCTAATCTCACAGACTGAGAGGTGAGACACCTCTCAATACCCCCAAAAAAAGGCAAAGACAAAAACTGCACACTCTACAGAACCCTTGTGTTAGCTATTAATTAATCAAAAAAATTAAAAAGTTTTTGTCTTAGTCATATATCTCCAATTTCAAAATGAGAATGAGTCTACCCAGCAGGCATTGAAGGACATATACAACAGAGTGAAAATATGTTTGATTTGTATTTACCAATAAACAACACTAGCTGTGAGGTGTAATTGTCTTCAGCTCTCCCACCAGTAAGTCGGGCAGCCTACTGTTGATTAGTGCAGCTTCTACAGCCTTCAAGTCAAGTAAAAGAAACAGTGGTCAAGAGTAGCAGTGGTAGAATAGTCAACATCTTTAAACATCTTATTAAATCTTTAATTTACTCTGTTTTAAAAAGAAAATGTTTTTCACTTCTCATTGTCCAGGATTTGAATAAATGAAGACTGTGTTATGGTCTTCTGGTTATAGTAAGGGGAATTTATTGATGCTGCTAAAATTTAAATAATCTGCTTTAGATATACTTAAAGATATAAATTAGCTTTGTAACACCTGTAGGAATTTGAGAAACATTCTTACCAGAGACCCTCTTGACAGAGTAGAAGGTTTATTGATAAAAACTAAATAAAAAACAGTTGAGCAGCCTACCAATTTTCTAATTATTCTATTATAAAAGAAGCTGCCAAATGCGTAGGCTGTGACACACCCATCTTGCTACCAAAGAACAATGATTAATCACTTTATTTTTTTCATTAGATAGGAAACAGGATTGTCTGATAAAAACATTGTCTGATTGATTAAAATCATAAGACTATTATACTAAATTTAACATTGAAAATCCTTAAACACCTACCCTTTCTCCTAAGCAGAGAAAAGACTCACAGGAAAGCACAGACTTAGTTGGTCACCTCTTTCTAATGCTGAAAAGAGGCATTTCTGGGGCACAACACCCCTTCTAGGTGTTGCCTTTGAGCTGGGATGAATCTAACTTTAGAATTGCCTCTCTTTTTTCCTTTGACTATGAAGTGAGAACAGGAGACTCACTCCAATGTAGATGTCAATAGTATGTTATGAAATTAACCTGGTTCATTTTTCTCCAGATATGTTAATTCTCAACATATCTGCTCTCATTTTGACAAAATTTACCAAATAGGACCTGGGAAGAGAAGACCTAAGACTGAAATCAGCACACACATTCCATTGCTGCTGTCAGCTAGTTCAGTCACTGTACCCCTTTATTACTTCATTTTATGTCTCCGTTTCATCAGAGTGGCCTCACTACTTACGAAGAACAAGTAGAATAGCATGTCTTTTGGGTAGTTCAGTGAGTGTCCGCTGAAGACACTCACTGTTCTGAAGAACACTTTCTGTTCATTGTTCCAACTGCACATGATACTTGTTCACATGGTCTCTTTCAGTCTCTTCCATATCAACTCCTCTGGTCCCTGCTTCACATCTATCACCTTCATATCTTTCCTTGTGAGGTTTTCTGAAATTCCATTTTTTTTCATGCTATACCATGACCATATGTAGATAGCTTATCTCCAAGAATTGTTTTTCTGGGTCTTGTTCAGGGTCTGTCTGCAAATCTTCAGAGAGGAGACTTTCTTCCATCGAATCTTATAATTCACATACAGACTGAATCATCACTAGCGGTTGTATCTTCAGTTCTCTCACTCAAGTATTTGTTTTCTGTTCTTTGTTTCCTGACCTCTGTGGTTCCAGAAGCTTGAAAAAAATGACTTGAGTATTCCATAAAAATTGGAAAATTACAAATGGAAAACAACCAAAAACGTGGTGCTTTTTTTTTTTTTTTTTTTTCACATCATTGTTTTAGGCCAGTCTTGTGATCTTTTAACAGACTGACTCACAATTTTTGAATTCTTACAGATGGGAATAACATCACCATCTCTGTCAGAGAGACACAGAGAGGCCAGAACATCTCCATCCAGAAGCTAGATGGCATAGTCAATAAGTGTAAGAGACACAAACATCTATATCGTCCGACCTATGGATAACAATTTCACTAGAAAATTAACTACTTTCTATAGAAAGTTATAGGTATCAACACAAATAGCAAAGGCCCAAGACAATGCAAGACATTTGTGCAACTATGTAAAATAAGAGATAGTTTTTCTATGTCACTTTTGGCCCCTGCAAAACTTTTGGTGTTAGTTTGCTGTGTGGGCTTAATGTAAGGTTAACGGAATGTTCTGCAAGTAAAATATATAAAATATTATTTTACATTTCTGTAGATTCAGAGCTGAAATTCAGCTGACTTTATACTATATATTATATCATTAAATCTAATTAAGAAAATGCTGCCTCCATTTCAGAAATTCAAAGCTCATTTCTATGTGAATAGAAGATCTTCTATATATTTATGTAGTGATTTGCTGAGCTGAAATTAAGCAGCCCAACATCTTCTGTAATAAAAAAAGAGAATCGAAGGAATAAGTTCTTTAAAGACAAATTCACTTGACATTTTCTGTATAGTTGCACAATTAAATTGTATAGTTCTAACAAAAGCACACACCTAAGAATGAATTTTCAGGAAAATAAGGAAGGCTGACAGGCCAAGACTTTCCCTAGAATGACTGTCCAGAGACTAAATTTCTGGAGCATTTTTAAATCCCGAATTGTCTAGACCTTTATCACAAATCCCCATGACATTTTGTAGGTATCCTCAGCTCAAACATGATTGCATAACTTCTCTAGGCCAAAAGGCATGTTTTATTTGATATAAGGTTCAACAACTATTTCAAAGCTTGAATTACCCATTTAGTTCACAAGTGTAAAGATTAATTAGGGTGATCTGAAATGGGAATTTCAAACATATACTTGCATTTCCATCTTTTAGCTCTTGCTTATAACCTTCAGTTTTTATTTTTATTCTTTTATCTCAAGAAAATCAAATTGTTCACATCCACTGTACACTCCTCAGTAAGCACTATATCTTGCTGAATTTTGAGAGACATGTCCAAACAGCTTGTGGCACTGGAAATGCACTGCTTTGTGATGATACAATAGCTTTTGAAATGTGATTAAATGTGCTATATCCCAATGGTATACTTTACGTACTTTAGTCACTACTCCCCACAAACAAGAATAATTTTCACCACAGATGACTGTACAAGAGCACATATGCATTATATCACATACTCTTTTATGTCCCATAGAAATCTATTTTTATGAGGGGGCTCTGCATTTTGACTCAATATTTCTTTATGTCATGGCAGCCATGCTCTACTCCTCAACTGTCACTTTGCTTAGCTGATATTAACCTCCCGCATGCAGACTGAAAATAAAAGGAGCATATTCATATTTCAATATATAACATAAAATCTAGTGTATCAAACTGGGACCGAACGATAAAAATAAACTTTATACACATACTTAAAGTAAATAAATTTTACGTTGTCAGAATTTGCACTGTCTTTATCGTTCCTGTTGCTCTGTTGCAGCAGAGAAAACGCAAACAGGTTAGAACAGGGGTGTAATTATAGCAGTTGCTCTTCTATATATCCAAACCTATCAATGTCTTGCAAAGCAGTAGACAAGAACATTTTCATTGAGCAGAAATTCTTTATATGTAGTTGCTGAGTTACAGTAAGCAACTAGAAATGCACAATTACTGGTAACTCAAGTTTCAAGCAGCAGTCAGGCAAGGAAGGCCTGAAGGATGGCACACGTGCCTTCACCTAAATGGATTGAAGAATGAATATGTATGGAAAGTAATACTGTCAAAATGGCAGTTTTCTCTCCCACATCTGCAGACGTGAACAAACCCTGGGGCACTCAGCAAAGGACATAAGAACATAGGGCTCTTACTTAGGAGGAAATGTGCTCAAATAATTCTACCAGAACCAACTTTTTCACAGGAACTGTTTCTTCACAACCCTATAGGCAGAAAAATGATTCATAAATACCCCCAGAAGAAAGCTTAAATTGGCTCTGCTTAAGGACTGCTACTGTACCTCCACAAATGAACATTAGATCCAGTTCTCACATCAAGAAGATAATGGTGTTGAGAAGTACACAGAAAGCTCCAAATTACAGATCTGCTCATTTTTGCCCTTGAAATATATCTTGAACAAATCACAGTAGTTGCCTTTTTTTTTCTCTTGGGAATATTCACAAAACCTTTCTTGTCCTGAAACTTGAGCAATACCACAGTAAAATTGCACATAAAATTTAATCCATCTAATCGTGTTTTCTCCTTTGATCTGTCTCCAATATTATGCTCTCTTGGGATGAATTTGTAAAGCCTTTGTTCTTTCTCAGGAACTAAGCATCCTTTGCATATATAAACTATGCCATTTATTTCTTCTGGGGAGATTGTGCGGATTTGATTATACAGATAAATAATTAAGTATATTTAAGTGAAAAGTTGAAATAACTTTAGGGAGGAATGTCAAATATGGCCAAGCTGACTCCTATATCCTTGTGGGATACAATGAATAAAAAGAATGATATGATATAGTCCCCTTTCAAGGACAACAGGGAAGTCATTCTTTCTTTCCAGTTGTTGCCATAGAAAGTGAATGTCTTTCCAAAACAATACCAATTACACTGAAAATTGAAAAATGTGTAAGGAATGAGAAGAAAAATACTTCCTTCTGTACTGAATCCACAGAAAGTGGATTATATGTGTGCTGTGACAGTAGAGACCACTTCCAGCTCCCTAGGGTTGGTGTATCCATTCCAGCTATGCTCCTTTTGGCCTGAAACCCAGGAACTCACCTCCAGCTGCCTCAGGTTCTGGATTGCCTCCCAGCAAAACCAGCCCTGCAGACTAACAGAGAATTATGCTACACTACAGCAGGCCTCCGTCTGGATGAGGGGCTTAGTTGAGTAGCTGCTTACCCAATATTTATTTATTTATTTTCCAATAGTAACAACACCATTTCCCAGTCTTGCTTTGAATAAAAGCCTAATGCCAGCTTGGAGGATCCCCATCTGTTTGGAGGATATCAAACACAGAGGTCACCCAACAGCAAGCCTTCCCTAGCCATGAAGTTGTCTCAGTGGAAGGAGTGATGGAGTGCACAGGCAAGGCCTGGTTCAAGTCTCCTTCCCAAACCAGGCACAGTGTCTTCAGCAGCGCAATGCTCAGAGAGCCAATGCAAGAGCAGCACCATGCCACTGCAGCCTGATGCAAGGCCACAAGGTCATCAGGGTTCTTCTTGGGCTACTTCTTTTTGCCTCTGAGGGACTTTCATTTCACAGGCAAAGGAAAATAAGGAATAAAAGAATGCATTTTTCCTATCAGAATGAATTGTTTCTTTAATAGAACAACAAAATGTGCAGACAAACAGAAGTGAGGTGATATAATATATGAGTTTTTGCTGTGTATACAATCTCATGAAATTTTGTTATCATCGTATTTCCACTGACAGGAATCCTGACACACAGACTGAAAAACAGTTGCTTGGTGGAAAGAAGGCATAATGGATAGTGATAGACATCTATCCCAAAGGCAGATGGTATATGTCTTGTCGAGAGGTGCACGGGTCACCTTTGCCTTTGGACTTATTTAACATCATAAGCGACATAGTGGGAAACGACACAAATAGCACGCAATAGAAATCTTCAGATGATAGTACACATAGATATTTTCTGAATATTGAGCATCTACAGTTCTGTGAAGTCTACAGCAAGATGAAATTAGTTGTCAGGAAAAAGTGAGGAAAGTGGGGAAATGTTTCTGGATATTCATGGGGCAAAAGAAGCCTGAAAATCCAGTAACGAACAACAGGAATGTTAGAAAAAATCCAGTTTACTCTTTCTGTAGATAGGATGAAAAAATCCTGTATCTATTCTCTTTTAATAAACTTTACCATGCCTTCTGACTTCTTAACAATCCTGCCTTCCATATCCCTCTGACAAAAAATGATACTAACCTCTTTAAACAACCACTCCAATGTCCTTCTCTCTCTGTCTCTCTTTTTTTTTTTTTTTTTTTCCAGATTTCTGCCATGCATTTCAATCCGGAATCCCCGCTCTGCACCGGTTCACTGGCAGCCATCTTCTGCAATGCACTGTGCTTCCCCATCTCTTCCTCTACTCTGTTTTTTATGTGAAGGTATACTAGTCTGAAAAGGATGGAGAATAAAAGTATTTAGTCAGGGGGAACTTCTAGGGGAGATACCAATTCATCTAAGGGCCTTAACTGTGTCTTCTGGGAGCTTTAGACAATTCAGTCACATCTCTGTTCCCTAGATTAGATACCTTTGACTGCTTTTTTTTTTTTTTTTTTTTAAATATGTAAGATTAAAGACATCTCTTTCCCTGTTTCTCCTGTCATTGAGTAATGATATTGAGTCTGTAATCACACATGCCATTCATTTCTTTCAGGTGTTCACTTTCCAAAGTATTTACCAATGATAAACTGGTATTTTCCATTAAGTGTTACAAAGTGCATAGAGATTACACTATTTTTGCCTAATCCTAGAGCAGCAAGGGCTAAACCATGTGTTGGCTTTATGCCACAAGCGTTCACAGCATTCCTTAGGAAAAGCTGATTTTATCACAGCAGTCATACAATAAAATCAAACAATTTTACAAAATGAACATAAAGTAAAATTGCAACATGTTAAGTAGTTTATTTGAACTAGGACAGGAATGATTCCTGACTGTATTTGCCTATGATTTATTTTTCTTTAACAAACATGCATGTGGATCTGTGTTCAGAGACAAACATATGTTTTAGATTTGATTAACCTCTCTTTCTTCAGGCATTTATTTGATATCTCCAGGGGTACAATTTTTCCTATCTGAAATTGTTTCCTATTTGCTGTCTTAGAGTTATATAATTTGGAGGTGTTACATTCTGGTACAGAAAATGAATGCCAAAGTGAGTGCTATTCTTTTCAAATGTGTATCACAATATTTCAGCAGGTTATTTCATAATTTAAGAGTTTCACTGTAGAGAGGATAATAGGAAGGGTGTTAGGAAGACAGGCAAAATTCTTAAACAGGAATCTAGTTAATACTTATGAAAATGACGGGATAATTATCACCACCCCATGCAATTTCCCAATAGGGAATATTTCTCTAGTCTCTGTAGCTATAAAGGTACCTACATGGATCAGGGATGAGAAAACTGCAGAGGAAGCAATATAATGGAGGTAAAAGTTGGCGAGACTCTTAGGTGGAAGCAGTGCACCGTGCTTCAAAGATTTTACTCATCATTTATTAAAACTAGATCTCAGCAGTGTCATTCTGCTAGCTGCAGTGGACTTATTTCCAATTAAAACCAAAGTAAGCACGAGCAGAAGCTCACTTTAAAGTATATGGGTATGGCATATTTATTCTGTAAGAAATTGTGTGGGGGGGATTATTTTCTCTGACACGATTTTACAAGGGCCGGAGAAGTCCAAGAAAGCAAGCTTTTTTTTTTTTTTTTTCCTGTGGAGTTTCAAGTGGGCTTCTCAGGGGAAAAATAGGGAATAGGGCACAGGCACAGTGAGGTACCACCGAAACAGCAAGGCAATATGCCTAGACAATTCTCACAGGAACTACTAAATTCAAAAAAATAAAGACAAAATGCAAGCAGTATTTT
>VZSV01000083.1:2971543-2990517 GCA_013398735.1 Nothocercus julius | reverse complement strand
AAAAAATCCTTCCTGACCCTAAAACTGACCATCAGTAAGGCACTATATTTATCAAACTGTCTAGGCAAGGCTATGAAAAAACATTTGCTCTACCTCACAGCACTGGCATGTGCCCTTCCAGTGTTCTCTCCTTGGCTCTGGCTAGCCCTCTGTATCTGAAGGAATAAAAAATTCATGCATTTGGCCCATACTGCATAAGGAAGAACAACCTTTTCTGACTTGGCAGAGGAACTGGCTGAATCCCCAGAGCAGCCAATTTTTATTATTATTATTATTAATAATAATAACAAAAATAATAATATTACTATTATTATATATTGATAAAGTGGGCTATTTACTCCACAAAAAAAAGCAAGACACAATATCAGGATATTGTGCCTGGTACAAACATCAGAGAACATGCACCAATCCAAAACAGTGAAGGAGATATGAGGTAGTACGAAGTGTTTGGAAGAATGTTAAGACTGACTCATTCCATATACAACTATCTTCTTTTTGATGTGTTGTGTATGTCTATCTCAAAAGGTCATGAAAGTGATGTCTTATGTGAAATGTCCAATCTGTATTCGGGCTGATGTTGCCAGGATACACACTGCATTTCTGTTAAGCGCTGCTATAGTAATAGCAATCTGTTACAAACATTTTAGTTCAGCAGTTAGGGCTGCCCTTAGGCATTTAGTTTCCTCAGTTAGGGAAAACATGCATTTTTCAAAGCCCTACTTCACTGGGCAATTTGTACAGTCTGTCCTTAAAATTGTGAGCCTCATCTCCTTCAGATAAGACTTATTTAACACCTTTGTGGTATAGCTGTGCCACAGAGACCTCTCAGTGATTCTCGACATGGGATTTGAAGGCATGAAAGGAGTCTTGAGCAGCTCACTCCTTTCCTGGAACTGATGTTGTAGCCTGCATTCAAACTCAACCATTTCCTCTGATTGCTTTCACAGCCCTGCTGCACACTTTGTATCTTGACTCACTAGAGTGGATTCTCTCATCACCCAGGATGCCAACCTTATCATGTCCACCTCAGAATGTCCACCCTGGATGTTCAACTTCAGTAGTATTTCATGTTCTCCAATATTCACATCTTCCACATGAGGTATAAGCCCTTGTTGGATGTGATATTGTGCAGTATTAGTATCAAAAATGTTTAGGAGCAAGACAAATGATTCAGAAATGCACATGAACTGCAGTCAAGCAACACCATGTTGTAATATGCAGCCTGGTGCTCCCTTTTCACTTTCTTCTCACTATTCCGTGCTACTGCTCTGTCTTGTTTGACCATTAATCTTCCAGCCTTATCCGTTCAGTTCTCCTCTGAGCACCATGCTTTTCAGAAGAGGCTGTGCATTAGGTTGGGATGCTTGGCAAATTGGGCCCTCTGACCTCTGAAGACAGTCATTGTTCATCAGCACTGTACTGTGTCCACGTTAGCATTTTAAAAGCAATGATATTATATTCAACTACCCTTCTCCTGCCCCCACCAAGAGCAGAGGCAGTTTGATTTCTCCCGACCCATCAATGGTAGAGGAGTGTTAAATGTTCCTTTGAACTTTTCCAATAGTATTGATTTTACAGCATCCCTCAGCAGTTGCCTCCATTATCTAACTGCTCATACGGGTGTGAGAATTTCTTAATATTGAATCTATTTCTTTTCTCACACAAAGCCAATTATTTCTTATTCTACTCTATTTGACAAGAAAGAAAGGTGAGTTCTGTCTGTATTCACAGGGCGCTTACAAACGGCTTCTTTTTCCACTGTTCTCCTTTTATCTATTCCCCTCATCTGTATTTGTGCAAAGGCTTCTCTTTCCTCTTTCTTGCATTGAATGCTGATGAGACAAAATATATTCCAAGCCACCCTGTCATTCTGAGGACTATTTCTTGGTTATCAATTTTCCAATCATCAATTTTTAAAATACTATTCAAGCAAAGTACTCTGTGATTATTTGAAACTCATTTAGAACCAAACAGGATATTTATGATCTTACCAGTAAAGGGTGGACCATAGATTTGAGGGACAAGCTTTCCTTTTTCTACAACAGTATCTCCAGCTAGCTAAAAACTGAAAAATCCTTATAGCTGACAGAATTAAACAAGACCTTGTTACAAATTCTTCACAATGATCGTTAAATCATTTAATACAGCTATAGAATTCTGTGAAGTGTTTTGTGTGATGCCATGTACAAACTGCTGCACAAATTTTGCATATAAATATGCATGAGGAATAACATTTATACTTAGTCTTGCATGGATATAGTAGTAAGGGGTGACACCACAATGATACTAGGCAAGGTGAAATTCAATGTTTATATATAGGGCACCAGCAGACCTGCACTACTTCTCATAGATACTCTTCCATCAAGGACATGTCCCCTGTTCCACAGGGAACATATACATTTTCTAAGTTTCCATGGACCATGCATTTGCTGTCCTCACTGCAGAATTCGCTAGATAATACAAATCCAGAAAGTTAGTTTTGCTAAGAATAAGTCAGAATGGAGACACACCAAACTCATTACATTGACAGGACAATAAACTTGCAAATTGAGGAGAGGTTTTTACTTCTGGTGAGTTGGGCACAGTTAAGGAAAATGGTCTTCGTAAATAAATGTATACGGGGTGCAGAGCCCAGTGACTGTTCCCACCCATTACAGGCCACCCTTCTGGTTTAATTTCCCCAGCTTTCTCATCACCATTTTGTCGACATCAGGGGCAACCCTGATGATGGGTGGGCTCAACCCCACTGATTGGTGGTTGAGGCCACAGGCCAGATGACCTGGATCCACAGGCCATATGACCACAGGCCAGATGACCTGGGTCCAAGACCACACCAATTATATATAGCTTATCTCTTTTTTACCCAGAGAGAACAATGCTAGGCCAAGGCCACACACCATTCACATGGATCTAGTCACTACCAGCAGGCGTATAAGGAGATGACATTGTGCTCAGCCCAGAGCTTTGCTGTGTTGGTAACAACTTTCCTGTTGGCTGGTCATTCTGCAGGAAATGGCTTCACTGCCTGAGATGTCTATGATGTGGGTCTGTGTTGTCACTTCTCCTTTGTCTGGACTTCTCAATCATGGGGTCGCTATTGGGTATGCTACACCAACTCCACCGTGTGGTGATTCTGGCTGTGGTGGCGCCAGCTCTGGCTGGCGCTCGTTAACTCTTGGGGAGCACCTGAGAGCAAAGCCCTCTTTTATGGGCTGCACCATTTGGAATCTCATGTTTGCCTTTCCAGGAGCATCAAATCTTATCAACCTCCATTTCTCCTTATCTTCAAAATACTTCACTGTGTCTCACTCATCTGTTCATCTAGGCCTTTCCCTAAATCAAACTATGATTGATGTTTCCTATCTGTACATGCTAACTTATTTTCTAGAGTAATTTATATTCTTAATAAAAGTTAAGAGCTGGTGATTTGCCACTGCTTTATATGTGCTGCTAATCAACCTGATGAGTAGACTGCCAAAAACAATTCATGTACATGTTCTTTCCAAAGTCGGAGAAAAATGGAGAAAGCAGATTCATAGACCTGCAAAAGGAGTGCTAACAAAAAGTGAAAACTTATTGTTATGATGCTTATGATGTTTTAAGAGAACCATTTTGAACCATGGTGGACAAAGACCCCACATTTACCGCCTGTGACCAGTAAAAAACATTGTGTTCTTGTTTGGTACATCCCAGGAGATATGGCCTACTTGGAAAGAATTAGGAGAAAAGATGCAGAAGATGGAAGGTCTAATACATAGAAAAGTCTAATATATGTCTAATGTAGAGAGGAGGACTAACGTTCTGACTGGCATCAATTTAGTCAATTTAAGACATATGGACATCTCTATAGGTCTGTTTATTGTGTTTCTCAAGTTTTTTCAAAGTAATTCAAGTGGTGGACATAAGGACATGAAATGAATTAAATTATGCAAAACAAAATTATGCACTAGCTGAAAATTAGGAGAAATTTGTTAATGCAGATATGCCAGACTATGAAATAATTGTGAAGGCTGCTCCATTAGTAAAAACATTAAAAATATATCCTGTAAAAAGTCAGAAAAAAAAAAAAAAAAGGAAAAATACAAATCAGTCTTGATTTGCATGGAATGGGCTACCCAAGTTAAGACTTTTAGGGTTTTTTGTTTGTTTGTTTCCGATACCTACCAGCTCTCAATGAGCTTGTGAAGCATTTCTGTGGGATTTAGAAATGACTATAGGATCTGGAATTGCCTGTGGAACAGATGATTAAAAAGAAAGCAAGAAGAAAAGTAAGGACAACCAAGCTCCTATAGATTATTCACAAACTGCCTTTGTTCCTTCTGCAAGTCCTGCCAGCACCAGTAATACCATGTAAAAATTTCCAAACAACAAGGCCAAAATGAGAAGGGGTAGGGATGGAGAAGGCTATATTAACTTTTGGAAACAATACACAGTTGTATCAGATGTACTGTAAAAGCAAGCTTCATCACTTATTAACTAGTGTAGATTTACTAAAATCATTATTTCTGGAAGTGCATATCTATGGATTATGGTTAGGCATAAAGCTAGTATATTTGAAGGTTGTATAGGACGAGATTTCATTCCTCTGACAGTGTCTGTGCAGACAAGGACAGAAAAATATCCATTGCACTTTTATTGGCAACTACTACTCTTTCGGCACAGCCATGCTACAATATTCGATACAATCATGTTATAAAGACTGTTTTCTGATCAAGTGGAGGTTTCTTTATTATTATTATTATACAAATGAGGCAAAATTTAAGGTTTTCGAGTATTACCCTCTTCTTGGGATGTATAGAACCCATTATTTTGCTTGGATGATTTCAACCTCCAAGGTCGTTGTGTACCATAGCAAAATCTGGGGAAAAAAAGGTATTGCACAATCTTTGGTGGAAGAAATACTGTCCTTAATTAAGAAAGATCAAATTAATAACGTTGGAGAGAGATTTGGGAGTCCTAGTTGACAACAAGTTAACCATGAGGTAGCAATGTACCCCATGGCCAAGAATACCCATGGGATCCTGGCCTGCATTAGGAGGAGCATTGCCAGCAGGTTGAGGAAGGCGATCCTCCCCCTCTAATCAGAGATGGTGAGGCCGCACCTGGAGTATTAGGTGCATTTCTGGGCTCCCCGGGACAAGAGGGACATGGAGCTTCTAGAGAGGGTCCAGTGTAGAGCGACAAGGATGATTAAGGGACTGGATCATCTATCGTATGAGGAAAGACTAATAAAGCTGGGCCTGTTTAGCCCAGAGAAGAGAAGATTGAGAGGGTATCTGATCAACATGGACAAGTACCTGAGGGGAGAATGTAGGGAAGATGGGCCCAAACTCTTCTTGGTGGTGGCCAGTGACAGGACAAGAGGTAATGGGTACAAACTGAAACACAGGAAGTTCCATCTCCATGTGAAGAAGAACATCTTGACTGTGAGGGTGACAGAGCCCTGGAACAGACTCTGTCCAGAGAGCTTGTGGAGTCTCCTTCTTTGGAGATCTTCAAAAGCTGCCTGGATGCAATCCTGTGCCATGTGCTCTAGGTGTCCCTCCTTGAGCAGGGAGGATGGACTAGATCTCTACAGGTCCCTTCCAACCTTAACCATTCTGTGATTCTGTGATTCTGTGATTCTGTGATTCTGTGATTCTGTGAACTACTTAAATAAATAGGACATGCACAAACCTCTGGGACTAGGCAGAATGAGAAAGCTGAGGGCACTGACTCATGTCATTGTGAAGATAATCAATACCGTTTCTGAAAAACTATAGTGGTCACGGATGATCCTAATGACTAGGGACAGACTGAGATCAGAAAAAAATAACATGGATTTGCCTAGGGCATATTTATCTGAGATGGGATGATTAGCTCAGTAGTCAAGAACAGAGAACTGGATGATATTTACCTTGACTGTAGCAAGGCTTTTGACATACTCTGTCATAGTGATCCTGCACAGCCTGTGCAAATGTGACTTGAATGGGTAGACCACAAAGTGGGTCAGACCAGATCATGCTTAAAAGGTAATTAGTGGTCAATTGTTCAAACACCAACTGGTGGCCAGTTATGACTTGCATTACTCAAGGTTTGATACTAATTAGCATCTTTATCAGTAGTTTGGGTTATGGGACAGAATGCACTGTCAGCATATCTGAAGACTCCAAACTACAATGATCTGTACACTTGAGGGGAGCATTGCCATTCAGAGAGACCTCACAGAGGTGGAAGAACGATAGGAAATTAAGTTCAAAATGAAAATCAGAGTCATGAACCTGAACTAGAATAACCCTATATATGGGTTGTTATGCATAACCCTTAGGATTTGCATAATCCTATGCAAAAATTCAGTGCTAAAAAGAAGACATGCAGAAAGGTCTTGCCAATCCTGGCAAGCTGAACATGAGTCAGCAGTGTACCCTTCCATCAATTAATGCCATCAACATCCGGTGATTTATTGACTACAGTGTAGCCAGCAGGGCAAGGAAAGTAAATATTCTCCTCTATATGGCTCTTGTGAGACCACATGGCATGTATTCTATCCAGTTTTTGATGTCTCAGTAGAGAAGAGGGAACAACAAAGAGGGGAGAGAAGTCAGGCCCTTGAGCTCAAGCAGAGAAGAAGCTGAAGCAATTGCTTTTGTTCAGCCCTAAGAAAGAGGGTTCAGAGGGATCTAATTAGAATTCTCTTCTAAAATGGAATTACACAGAAGACAGAGCCAGGCTCTTTTTAGAAGTGCACATGGCACCTCTAAAAAGGCAACTTTCAGAACTTGTAGCAGGGAATTTGGACAGATGGATAAAAAGTCTTCACAATGAGTGTGGCTGCATACTAGAACTAGCTCCTCAGGGAGGTTTGGAAATCTCCACTCTTGAAGATATTCAACACTTGCCCAGGGCATAGATCCACCTTATCTAATTTTGAAATGTCTAGGCTTGAGCAGGAGTCTGAAGGAACCAGAAATCCTTTCTAGTCTGTTTTCCAATTATTTCATGATTCCATGAAACCCTGGTTAATTTTTCATTGGCAACATGGATGTGAACACCAAAATCTTTTATTTGCATATGTATGTGAAAATGTTTAAAGGTAATGAACAACCTCCACTCCTTAAGACGTGTCAGAGTGCATGTCTGATGCTTGCTCAGTGCCTCTGAAAAATACCTTTGAAATTTGCTGAGCATGCAAAACATATATCACCCCCCGAACACTTTCTGTTTTGCTGGCTATCTCCTTCACACCATAGGGTAAAACTAGCTGCATGCACTGTTTGAACATGGTGGTAGCTTGAGAAAGAGACTTCTAAGCATTCACTTTTTGCACAATTTCTCAGGATGCAATCCATTCTGAAACTACAACCAGCATTTTTTTTCTTTTTCTTTATTTTAAGATTTCATTATTTGTTCTCCATAAACAAAGCAGCCTCCTGGTTAAATCCTGTGTGGGGGTAGATGTACAGGCCAGAGAATCATGATTTAAATCTTTTTAAGTGATTCCTTGTTTTTTTCATTTTGAGGTTAGGTTGTAAACGCCCTGCATGGGTATGCTGGTAATATCCATGTTGTGAATATAACAGAAGGATATAGTTTTTTCAAGGGTATTTCTTAATCCATTGTTTTGAGGCTTTCAAATTCCGACTCATAAATGGTTTGTAAATAATTAATCCAAAAATATGTTGTTCTCTAAAAGTATTGAAGAAAGAATTGTACTTCATTCTGAAATCAAAATATTTTCTTATGATTTAAACCAATACCTTTAAACCTTTTAGCAAGCAAACCTTTTAAAACAACAAAATGGTGGACTATGGAAAACAGTTATTTAGAGACCCATAAGAATGATGGAGTTTATTAGCTTGTATCTAGTTCTAGTAAGCAGGTTTTAAAGTCTAAAACTTTAATGTACAGTTGGCACTTTGCTAAATTTTAGTCAGCAGTTTCTACTTTCTAGTCCACCCTATAAAATACACTGGAACTTCAACCCACCACTCATTGCATTTAATTCACCTCTCAGAATGGTGGGACATGAAAATTTAAAGCTCAGCAATCATACTTATGCTATTTTTTTTTAAATTGCTTTTAAAAATAATTTAGATTTAGATGTTTGTTTATGTCTAGAAATATCTACTATCATTTTATACATTGCAGCTTGAGTTTCAGTTACGTAATTCATTCAGACTGCATAGCTGATGGGAAGGATATGAAAGGAATGTCCAAACAGAATAATATATATGTCCGCAGGTTCAAATGTTTGTTCTTAGGTTTGTCTCGACAGCGTTCCTCTCTGAGAAATTCTAAGACATGGTACTAACACTGGGTTAGGCAAAGTTCTGCCTTAGGGACTGAAAAGAAAGAAAAAAAAAAAAGATAGTGTGTCTTCAATGTGTATGTATGGGTGAGTGGTAGAAGTAGGGCTGAGAAAAGCATGGTCATAGTGAAAAGACAAGTGCACCGTACTGTATGCAAACTCATGTCCGCAGAATAAAATGTAGTGGTTATTAAATCTCTCCATACTTCTCAGAATAAGATCTAGGATTTTTTTTTTTTTTTTCCCAAACAGTATTTTGGTGAAACACAGGAAAGTTGTGGAAACCAGGATAGGAAAAGACCCTCTGCAATGAGAAAGACTGACTATAGAGTATACAACTACTATAGCAACAGGAGGGGAGAGAGCCAGGGGAGGAAAGAAAGAAGTTTAAATTTCAGATTGACTCAGGATTAAATAAACAAAGGATTAGAGAAAACAAAAGAATTAATTTTTCTGTGATGTGTCTTCATTGTTTATTTCATACATAGCTCTAGTCCCCTACAACAGTACAATAAAAGCAGAAAAGACACAGAGTGATGAAAGACATGAAACAATTTCTATGCAACTACCAGGGGTCTACAGGCAAAGAAAAGATAACTGCCATAGAGATACCAGAAGAGTCTAGAAAATAAGTGGACTGGAAAAGCTGACAACTAATAATTGTTTTTGGTATCTTCAGCATGAGAACTGAGTGACATCAAATGAAACTATCATCAGGTCAAAAAAATTAAAAGATGAACTTCTTCACACAGTTCACAGTGCACCTTGCCAAACAGTTCTCTGCACAATGTTGATAAAAACGTCTGCATGAGATCAAGAAGCAAATAGGCAAAGCAAAGGCAGAGAAATCCACAAAGCAAATGTAAAGACACTCAGGAACTATTAGCCAATGAGGGAGGAAAAGAGCTCTGGTGAGCTATCACTCGGTCCTGCCCATTCCTTGTACTCTCCCTTAAAAAGCACCACTGGCCACTCCTGGAAAGAGCATACTGACCTATCTAGTCCTAACTGAACTTTTAATCTTATCCCATGCATTTTTTTGCTCCTGGAATATATAACTACATATTGTGTGTCTGTGTGCGCTCACTCCAAAATGGAATGATTTATTTTTTCATTTAAATGCAGAGAAAACACACTGTTCTATGAGATCCAAAATTATAGAAACCTAGATTCTTACAATTTGTGTCCTTTACTCCCTACTCTTTCTCCCTTCTACCTTTGCAATAATGCAAGAGGAAAAAGATGTGGTCACTTGTTCAAATGCATACCAGTGCTCAAGGGCAGTAAGTACAAAGCAATTTGACTTTGCACACCGATAGTAGGTAGAGGGTGGTAGAGTGAAGAATTAACTGTTGTTAACTGTTCAATACTTTGGGACTCTTTCCATTACCCAGTTAACCATCATGGAATGTCACAGTTTGGATACTGAAGTTCTTCTGTTAAATTCAAGACTGGCCTAAGATCTCAACAACTGTCTGGAAAGTAGCAGATAAATAGAAAAACGAAGATTAAACAGAAGGATAGACAGATTGATTTCATAAGCTTTATTCCTTTTGTTTTGAAACCTTAAAACTTGCTATGAAGCAAAATTACTCCTTTCAGTCAGATCCATAATTTTACTATGTACTTTCTCTTCCAATATACTAGAAACTTCAGTGTATTACATGACATTCTCTCTCTGAATTATTGCACCTTTTTAGATGGTAAGGAGAGTTGTAGAGAATATTAGCTGACTCATTTGTCATGTCTTTCTTCCACTGCAACCTGTTTGCCTGTCTCCATCTGTCATCCACATGAAAAAAGAAACTCCTTACTTTTTTAAATCTGCCCTGAAACACCAAAAATGAGAACTCCAAGAACAAGAAGAGAACTTGTTACTCTCTGCAAGCTGTCCGCTGCATTTCCAGACTACCTGCAAGCTGTGCTCCACACAAGTTTTTCTATGTGAGTCCCTTCTGAAGTCCTCTTTGCTTCTCTAAGCTATATGCTGTCCTTTGCTTCCTAAAGCAACAGAAGATCTGGCAACATCCGCCTGAAGGATGAATGTGTATCTTTGGAAGCTCAAGGAAAAAGGAAAAGTCCATGTCAGAGGAAGGTAACTTAGGCTGGTTCTGATTTTAGGAAGTGGTTTTCCTATGGAAACTACTGCAGAAATTATGTAATGATTAGATAATTAGAATCCCTTGATGGGAAATTTCTAAAAGTATGCGTAAGCCTAAACTCCAGGATGCATGTCCCAGTTATGAGGCAGAACTGAAGGTAGTGTTGGTACCTGCATGTTTCCTAAATTATGGTGCAATTTTTAGCAATATTCCTGCCATGTCCTGAAGAATAATTTATTCAAGATTTTAACACTAGTAGATTTTTTTTGTCCCCTTGGAACAGGTACTTTGGAACTTCTGAAAAAATACTTGAATACATTACAGTGTAATAATGATTCTGTGGGATACTCTGAAAACAGTGTCCCTATATTGTATTGTCATAGATTACAAAACTGAAAATTGTCTTAGTGATTCTTCAAGATAAGGATACTCAGAGAATCACTAATCAAACAAGAATTTAATTTTAATTAAATTTAGACAATGATACGGCACCATGTGGATTAGCCATATCTATCTACCAGCTATACCTCAGTGTCTATGAGAAAAGTTCTATATAAACATCTACAGAAGCGTATGTAGAGCATCTTAAATGGAGGAACAAACCTCTTTTTCACTTTTCTTCTCTGTTTGATGGGACTACAGAAAAGTTGCGAATCTGGATTTATCTATGGGAATTGCCTTTATCCTCAAATAACAAAACAGAGAAGACAAAAAAATACCTTTATTCCATAATATGCCTATCCTCTATTCTGTATATGGATTATATATACCCAAATAAATATAGATGCATAGTAGTATAGTATAATGATAACTGTGTATATATAACTACAATTATTATAACTTCATAAAGATGTGTGCATGTATATATACATATATAAATATATATATGCAAAAAAGCATATAACTATACACATGTGCACACACGCACATGTATAAAATACTTATATAGATAGAGAGCTCATCTATATACACATCTTGGTCTATCATATAGGCATTTCTAGTCCCCAGCAACTCAAAACCGTATAGCAGTAGTGGAAAAGGCAAAAAGTAATTAAAAGTAAGGAATTAAATCTCTCAAAGAGTACTTGGCTGTACAAATATATATACAAAAATTCCTTTCAGTGGCTGAGCTCAAGTTTTTTCACTGCAAGATCAAGAAGCACATAAAGCTTGCTCAGAAATTTCTTTTTCTTCCTAAACAACAAGCACTGCCTTTGGTCATCCTCATCCTTGCTATAGCCAAGCATAGTTACTACAGAGGGAAGTTAAGTGAACAGCAGATCCTCCTGATCAAAAAACTAAGTTCATTTCTTTTGTTTTTGTTTAGTTTAGTTTTGCTTTTACATTCTTTTTACCTCCACTCAGTGTTATGCAAAATGACATTAACTTGGTCTCAAGAGATGAATAAAAATTCCAATCTTGTGTATTAAGAATATATTCACTAAAGCTGAAATAGTAGTAAATTAAAAAGTAAAAGAAAAAATCTTAACATCTTTACTATAGACATCGTGCATGTAAACATACACACACTCATAAAACTATTCCCTCTGAAAATCACCTCAGCCTACACTGTGACCTCAACAGTAAAAAATAAAGCTACTGTGCTTAAACCACAAGCTTGCAATTAATGCAGGAGGGAGCAGATCCAGCATCATCTGTTTTCCTTGCAGAGTAGAAAGGCATTTGCAGTAGCTAAAATACTGGTAGAGATCCTTTCATTGTTGCACAGCAAATTCACCTTAAAGGTTCACAAATGAGGTAATTTAATTTTTGTTTGTATTCTTTTTAAAGGATATAGTACTTTAGCTCTGCAAAACTTAAATGCTAATACACTGAAAATCTTTGTAGCATGTTTTGCCTCTGCTGTTTCTACAGAGCTGTCACTACTAGCTGATATATCTCACCTCAGAAGATATTTTTTTTTCATGAGGTATCATTTTCCTTTCTGCCCCATGAAGCCGCACTGGACATATTTCTGGATGCATATGAAAGTTACAGAACCAGATGTGCGCCTCCACATGTGAAAAGTCTGATTAGACCAGTCTTATTTTAAAATCAACAGAATTGACAGAAAGATTGTTTTGCTACAACAGAGCGATGCACAGTCCCAATGCAGGTTGATGCCAAGTTTTTAAAAAGCTTCAATAAGCTAAGCCGGCCAGGAGTCAGAACATGATGTAGCTGTTTGCTATTGCTATAATGCCTGACATCCCCAATCAGCAATAAATTAATTTTCACAAAGGGTAGAGGAAGATATCCAAAAGGAATAATGTGCCCTGATACCGTCAATCTTATCAGCATGATATTACATTGACATTCTAACCATTAACTGTGAACCTACATAACGGTTACAAATTATGTAATGGGATGAAATTAAGAAAAGATAAATTTTAGAATGAAGAACAGTAAATCAGTGAAATCTGCAAGACAGGAGCTATCTTAAAGACAACTGTTGGAAATTTGCTTTTTAAGACATTTAGGACTCATTGAACAAAGAATTGGAGAGTATATAGAAATACAAATTCTCTTGTGGCAGGCCTTTGGCCTGTAGTTCTGCAATTTATACAACATTACTATTAGATTGAGGTTTTTCAACAAAACATCTTTTTATTATTATTTATTTATTTACTGGAAAGTGCTGCTTCATCTAAGCCTAAACTTTTTTTTCTGTGGAAATACATCAATTTTAATGAAACGAGGAATTGTTTCTCAGGTCTAGGGGAGAATTACAGGAAATTCTCCGCATTGATTGTTACTTCCGTAACAGCTGACAACCAGAACAGTATATGAGGCCACCTTTTTTTCATGATGAAGCTAGAAATATGAGCACATAGAGAAAACATGCAAAAGCAGGAGTCCACTTAAGGGAACAAAAGCAGAAGCAAGGATTGTCAGGCTCTGGGCCTTCCTCTCAATTATTTTTATGTGTTTTATTTTGCAACTCTTAAAAACAAAATGCAGAAGTTATCCATAGAGGAAAGCTCATCTCACTTGTCAAGGAATATTTTCCCCAAGGGCCTCCGCCTACACGTTTCCTCTGTTGCCGTTCACTTTGCATTTTTTGCTGCACAGTGCCTTAGCTCTGCACTGGGCCATAAAGAGGCTTCACTTCAGCAAGATCTGGTCTGAGGTGGGGATGGTGGTCTATTAGCAAGCAAAAAATAGGGATTCAGAATGTCCTTATTAAGGATAGCCTGAGGAACAAAAGTCTCACACCCTGAAGAAAATTCCCTACAAGGACACCACAATACTTCTCATTGCTCTCTCCATGCATACGGTTTCTGCATGCCCAATGGGCTGATTCCCCTACAGATCCGGGCAGATCTAAGGCATTATGTTGTTTATTTCAACATCAATGTTCAAATGTACATCTCTGAGAGATGTTTGGCCTGAGATACTTCTAACCACACATGAGAACCTGAGAAGATTTCATACAAAATGGAGGCACTGGCTTGCTTCAAGTCTTGGATGGATTCAGACAGCTCTGAAAGAGGGAGTTCAAACAGCATGCTAGCATTTAAATACTACCTAGGTCCTTCAAAAGCATTGAGGTTGCTGATGATCTGAATACAATTATTTAACTTTATGGATAGAAACAGTCACTAACTAATTACACTATTTACCCCTCATCAAATTAAGCTGGCATGCTAGAGGTGCAGAGTCAATATAATCCATACAGCAAATTAGCTGAATGCTGTGTGTAGTTACCCATGTTTTCTAGAAGCGGAGCTGTTTTTTCTAAAGTAAATTATGGAAACAAGTGTCCCTTTCCATATCACAAGCTTGACAAACTCCCAGTACATGCAGATGTGCTTATGAAGTTCTAAAGATATTGAATCTTCCCCAAAAGTATGAGACAGTGTCAGTGATGCTGATTTCACACAAAAAGTGTATGTGACACTCCCAGGATGGTGTCTGGTATCTTTCAGAATTGGATCTATTCTCTCTGTGGATAATGCCATGCATCGTGGGGGAGTTAATTCTTTTGCTTATGCATAAAATAGCATAAAAGGCCCTGGTGGGTGTGGTTCACTTTTCACGTCTTAAATATTGGGGATCCCTGAGGCCCTTTACAGTCACACTGTATTGCAAAGTCAGTGCAGGCAATAGAGCAAGGGATCTGCAAGCAAGTAACTCCAGACAGTAATTCAGATATTATCTTAGCATTTTGTCTTGTATAAAGAGGAAAGCGTGAAAACTACCTTAGAATAATCACCCAAACCTAAAACAAAGTTTTAGACAAAGATGATTGAATTCAATTGAATTTAGGGTCCTGTGCCTGGGGTCCTCCCTATTCTGGGAGTAATAACCCCAGGCACAAGTACAGATTAGGGATTGACCTGCTAGAAAGCAGTTCCACGGAGAGGGATTTGGGACATCAAGTTAACCATGAGTCAGCAATGTGCCCTCGTGGCCAAGGCGGCCCATGGGATCCTGGTCTGCAGAGTTGCTAGCAGGCCGAGAAAGGCGATTCTTTCCCTCTACTCAGCTCTGGTGAGGCCACATCTGGAGTATTGGGTGCATTTCTGAGCTCCCCAGGACAAGAGGGATGTGGAGCTTCTAGAGAGAGTCCAGCATGGAGCAACTAAGATGATTAAGGGACTGGAGCATCTATCTTATGAGGAAGGACTAAGTAAGTGAGCTGGGCCTCTTTACCCTGGAGAAGAGAAGATTGAGAGGAGATCTGATCAATATGTACAAGTACCTTAGGGGTGAATGTAGGGAGGATGGGCCCAAACTCTTCTCAGTGGTGGCCAGAGACAAGAAAAGGAGTAATGGGTACCAGCTGAAACACAGGAAGCTCCATCTCCATATGAGGAAGAACTTCTTGACTGTGAGGGTGACAGAGCCCGGAAGAGGCTGCCCAGAGAGGATGTGGATTCTCCTTCTCTGGAGATCTTCCAAAGCTGTCTGGCTGCCACCCTGTGCCCCGTGCTCTGGGTGTCCCTGCTTGAGTAGGGCGGTTGGACTAGCTCATCTCTAGAGGTCCCTTCCAACCTTAACCATTTTGTGATTCTGTGAATTCCCCTTTAATGGATATGGAGGTCCCGCTATGTTGAATGCTGCTTTTCTTCCTTAGGTTCTTTCAAGATCAAGCCTAACTCCATAGTCTGTGAAGGGCGTCCTAAGCCTGAAGAGGCTAAATGGGAAAATAAGAGAACTTTTGAAGGCCCACATAGTCAAGGTGCAGCTGTCCCAGCTAGAATGGGAGGCACATTGGGAGCCCAACTCAAACGCTTCTATGTAAATGCACACAGCATGAGAAATAAACAAGGGGAATAGGAGATGCGTGTACGATTGCAGGCCATGATCTCACTGGAATTACTGAGACATGGTGGGACAGCTCTCAAGAGTAGAACATGGCCATAGATGGCTTTAGGCTTTTCAGGAAGGACAGGCCAGGAAGATGAGGTGGCAGAGCTGCTCTTTATGTGAGAGAGCAACTGGAATGTATGGAGCTCACCACATGGGAGGATGAAGTGCAAGCTGAGAGCCTGTGGGTGAGGATTAAAGGGCATGCCAACAGGGGCAACACTGTCGTGGAAGTTTACTACAGGCTTCCTGACCAGGGAGAGGAAGTGGATGAGGCTGTCTACAGGCAGCTGCAAGAAGACTCATGATCCCAGGCCCTGGTCCTTATGGGGGACTTCAACCACCCTGATGTCTGTTGGGATAATCACACAGCTAGGAACAGACAGTCCAGGAGGTACCTGCAGAACATTTTTGATAACTTCTTGATGCAGGTAGTTGATGAGTCAACTAGGGGAGGGGCGCTGCCAGACCTGATACTAACAAAGAGAGATGATCTAGTGGAAAATGTGAAGGCTGGGACCAGTCTTGTCTGCAGTGTCCACGAGATGTTGGTGTTTGTGATCCTGTGTGGAGGAAGCTGGGCAAGAATTGGGATTTCAACCCTGGACTTCAAGAGAGATAACTTTGATCTCTTCAAGGAACTCCTTGAAGGAATCCCCTAGAAGGAAAGGGGGTCCAGGAGAGTTGGCTAATATTCAAACACCACTTTCTCCAATCTCAGGATTGGTGCATTCCTACAAGAAAGAAGACAAGCAAGGAGGGCAGGAGACATGCGTGGATAGGCAAGGAGCTGTTGGGTAAACTTAGTGAGAAAAAGAGCATGTACATAAGATGGAAAAAGGGCCAGATCACATGGGAAGAATATAGGAACATTGTCAGAGAATGCAGGCATGCAACGAGAAAGGCCAAGGCCCATTTGGAATCGGAGTTAGCGAGAGATGTCAGGAAGAACAGGAAGGACTTCTACAAATACATCAGCAGCAAGAAGAAGACTAGGGAAAATGTTAGACCACTGCTGAATGGGGAGGGTGTCTTGGTGATGGAGGATGCAGAGAAGGTAGAGTTACTAAATGCCTTCTTTGCTTCTGTCTTTACTGCTAAGGCTAGTCCTCATGAACTTCAGAACACAGAGACAAGAAAGAAAAACGGGAGACAGGAAGATTTTCCACTGGTTGAGGAGGATTGTGTTGGGGATTATTTCGGCAAACTGGACACCCATAAATCTATGGGCCCAGATGGGATGCACCCAAGAGGGCCGAGAGAGCTGGCGGTGGTTATTGCTCAGCCACTCTCCATCACCTTCGAGAGGTCATGGAGGGCGGGGGAATTGCCTGAAGACGGGAAGAAAGCCAACGTCACTCTAGCCTTCAAAAAGGGCAATACCCGGGAAACTACAGGCTGGTCGACCTCACCTCCATCCCTGGAAAGGTGATGGAGCAGCTAATCCTAGAGAACATCTCTAGGTATGTCAAAGAAAAGAAGGAGTAGTCAGCATGGATTCACCAAAGGGAAGTCGTGTTTGATGAGCCTGATAGCCTTCTATGATGGGATGACTGGCCAGCCTGGACAATGGGAGAACCGTGGATGTTGTCCACCTTGACTTCAGCGAGGCTTTCGACACGGTCTCCCATAACATCCTCATGGGGAAGCTCCGGAAGTGTGGACTGGATGAGCGGACAATGAAGCGGATTGAGGACTGGCTGGATGGCAGAGCCCAGAGGGTGGTGATAAATGGGGCCAAGTCTAGTTGGAGGCCTGTGGCCAGTGGTGTCCCCCAGGGGTCAGTACTGGGCCCAGTGCTGTTCCACTAGTTCATCAATGACTTGGATGAGGGCACAGAGAGCACCCTCAGCAAGTTTGCAGATGATACCAAACTGAGTGGAGTGGCCAACACTCCAGAGGGACCTGTGCTGCCATTCAGAAGGACCTGTGCAGGATGGAGAGTTGGGCAGAGAGGAACCTCATGAGGTTCTACAAGGACAAGTGCAGGGTCCTGCACCTTTGGAGGAATAACCCCAGGCACCAGGACAGATTAGGGATTGACCTGCTAGAAAGAAGCTCTGCAGAGAGGGATTTGGGAGTCCTGGTTGACATCAAGTTAACCATGAGTCAGTAATGTGCCCTCGTGGCCAAGAAGGCCTAGGGGATCCCGGCCTGTGCTGGATGAGTGTTGGCAGCAGGTGGAGGGAGGGGATCCTGCCCCTCTGCTCAACTCTGGTGAGGTCACTCCCGGAGCACTGTGTGCAGTTCTGGGTTCCTCAGGAAAAGAGGGACATGGAGCTTCTAGAGAGAGTACAGTGAAGAGCAAATAAGATAATGAAGGGACTGGAGCATCTATCTTATGAGGAAATACTAAAAGAGCTGGGCCTGTTCAGCCTGGAGAAGAGAAGATTGAGAGGAGATCTGATCAACATGGACAAGTACCTGAGGGGAGAATGTAGGCAGGATGGGGCCAAACTCTTCTCGGTGGTGGCCAGTGACAGGACAACAGGTAATGGGTACAAGTTGAAACACAGGAAGTTCTATCTCCATGTGAGGAAGAACTTCTTGACTGTGAGGGTGACAGAGCCCGGAAGAGGCTGCCCAGAGAGGTTGTGGATTCTCCTTCTCTGGAGATCTTCCAAACCTGCCTGGATGTGACCCTATGCCACATGCCCTTGGCATCCCTGCTTGAGCCGGGAGGTTGGACCAGATGATCTCTAGAGGTCCCTTCTGACCTTAAGCATTCTGTGATTCTGTGGTTCTGTGATTTTCTGTAGTTCCTGTTTATAAGTGTCTATTCACTTTAAGTTCATAGGCCTGAACTTTTTCTATGATCTAAAAGATCTTAGAAAATGCGTTGGATTATATATCTTGATAGATACCATTTGATCGTGTATTTTATGGAACCAAATAGATATTCACACTTTGTCCAGCTTTAATACTAATTAATACATGAATATTCATAATTCTAAATGAAAACTACTAATTTAAATTATTTATGGATATAAAAAGAGTTTCATAACAAAACATAGTGCAATTCAATAATGTACTATTTGCTTCTCTGAGAGCACAGGGTCAATAGATATTTAGACTTCTTTTTGTGCATCTTGCCAGCTGGTGCAGAGAGTTAATGTTTTTAGAGCCTTATTCACAAGAAAAGAAAAAAGACAAGAAAAGACAAGAAAAGACAAGAGAAGAGAAGAGAAGAGAAGAGAAGAGAAGAGAAGAGAAGAGAAGAGAAGAGAAGAGAAAAGAAAAGAAAAGAAAAGAAAAGAAAAGAAAAGAAAAGA
>VZSV01000083.1:2945005-2970858 GCA_013398735.1 Nothocercus julius | reverse complement strand
AAGGAAAGGAAAGGAAAGGAAAGGAAAGGAAAGGAAAGGAAAGGAAAGGAAAGGAAAGGAAAGGAAAGGAAAGGAAAGGAAAGGAAAGGAAAGGAAAGGGGGGAAAAATGAAATTTATTTCAATGGGCTTCTAGAGAGAAGTGTATAGTGTTTTAATATCACTGAAGAACGGAAGATACAGCAAAGATACAGCAGTTTTCCTGCTGTAGGGTATGCCTTTAAAAATGTGTGCTTCTCTTTAGCTTGCTACATATGCTGAGAAACTCACTTCTGATGCTGATTGCTGTTTATACAGGTGCTTCTTTACATAATTTGAGTTACAAAAAGAAGATAGAAATGATTTTTTTTTTTGAATTATGAAGAGAAAATAAGGCCTGATTCACTCCCAGATGAATGGCACTTGTGTGTATAAGGGCGTATATCTTCAGTGTTTTTTTGTTTCTTTTATAGCTCATTTCAAAAGGTAAGGGATTAACTACCCCCAGCATGCCTGAATAGGAGCACAGGAAGGTTCTGTCTTTTTCACTTGGGTCCATAGATCACAGCTACATAGAAAATACACAGCAGATAATTACCTTTTCAACATATTTATCAGAAGAGCTGGTTTGCACTATAATGTGCAACACAATATGCACAGTGATTGTAAATTTAACTTGTATAGCTAATATACCTAAAGTTTAGCACTAGCATCCTCTCCATCTAGGATTAATAGAGCATCAGATGTCCTTGTGTTTCATACAGTGTTACAACAGTGCTATTAGACTCATATGGCACACAAGCACTACCACTCACATACACAAAAGCCTTGACATTGGTGTTACACATAGGTATCAGGCACAGGATATAGAGTATACCTGGGACAGCTGCCAAGAGTTGACAGCAAGGACATTGGACCATTAGAGCACGTGCTCTACTTCAGTAACAGCTAGAAATCAGCCTTCTAAAATTATGCCAAATGCTTCTGTGCAAATAAATAACTTAGCAGAGCCCAGAGTGGACTAGGATGAGAATCAGTTTGTAAGACATGTCAGGATTTATATGTAGGTGTCCATATATAAATCCCTATGCTCTTACTAAGGTCACTTTATTGTAATCAGTGTAGGTATTTTGCCAAGCTTCCAGGTGCTGCCCCCAAAGTTACAAGCTTACTTTGCATGCCTTATCTGCCAATCACCTACAGCTATCTTGGTTGCTTTTAGGCATGGCAGGTGGCCTAAGGCATCTACGTTTAGACTGTTTAATCCTGATTCAGATCTCTATCAACTACTGGGGGAGCTCAGGTATCTGAGATTTCATATGCAGACCCAGCCATTAATTCCCTAGTCCTTCACAGAGAAGCTTGCTACATGACAAATATCCCATGGATACTGAAAATTATGTCTGTGAGTCTTATACTTTTTATTGCATACAGATCATATAATATATGCAAACTCTGGACTGCTAAATCCTTTTCTATGATACAAATCAGAAGACTGACTTGCAATATCAGAAAGCAAGGAGTGAAGGCTTAGCAGCAAAAAAAAAAAAAATCATCATAGGATCTCTTCTGCAAGGATATAACATGTTTCATTAGAGAAAAGGCATTGCTGAGACTGAGAAAAGCCTTCAGAGTATTATCAACATTATTTAGGACTTTGAGTCTCTGAGTCATGAGGCAAGATTAGTGGTGCAAAAAGAGCAGAGATTTCACAGGAATCCATCCTATCTGGAAAGCAGCATAGCAGAGTTATGTAGGGGAACTCTTCAATACTGTAACTACCTCAGAAAGATGATGTTGGATTACACCTGGGAAAATGATTTTAGTAGAAGTTCTGTGTATTTGTAAGTGCCACAGTTTATCCAGGCAGGAAAGAATTGGCTTATTTCAGTGAGAGAGGAATAATTCCAGCAATAAAAATGTCCTCTGTCTCTTCTTAAAATCTTTTGATTCTGGACTCCATAAACCTCATCTGGAGATCTGAGATTTATGTTTTAAAAGTTTTTTTTTTTTCTTGTCTAAGGTAGAAGAAAGGTTCATTTCAGGAAGATTGACCTTTCAGTAAATTTCTTTCCCAGTATTTTTCTCCTTTCTCCTCCTGCAGACAGTGTTTACAGAACAGTGGTGGCAGAAGACATCTGAATTGTATTCTTCTGACTGTTCTATCTCTGTTGGAATACTGTACATAGGAGCATTTCCAGAGGCTAGAAGAAACATAAATGGAAAATAAGGGAGAAAGGGAACTGGAAAAAGCTAAAATAAAAGGAGATACAATACAAAGAGAAGCAGATATGTTTCTGCTCTTCTTCTTCTTCTTATGTCTCTTCTTAATACTGTTTCTTTTTCTTTTCAAAATGAAAAGCGATCCTTCAAAATGGCAAAGCCGTGGATGGGAGGTACTAAGACATCACGCTGTAGTAGCTATTGTGGCTATAACTTATAAGTCTCCAGTGAAGTGAGTGTAAAGCCACAAAAAATCACAGGTAAGATGCAGAAATCATGAGAAACAGTATTGCCAGAAGTAATTCCACTTTATCTGATAATTCTCACTTTTTCATTTTTTTCAGATTCTAATTTAAGCTTGCCAAGCTTTCACTGGCTTTGTATCAAGCTACTTCAATACCACAGCAGTGCCTTTTGCTTGTTTCTTTTAAGAGGAGATTTCAATTTAAAGCATTTATCCAACAAACACTTAACACAAGAGAGAAAGTTTGCAAACAAAGCGTGCACTATGGAACCCGAAAGCATATTTATGAGTAGCTGGAATTAGAGGGCAAGATAGACATAAAAGAGCATGCATTTAGAAAGAAGAGGCAGAAAGTCATGTTGTATAATTTGGGAGAGTGGGCAACATATCCGTGGTTAGTTCATATATATAAATATATTTCTAATGAGGTCCATTTAAGGAGATGGAAAGAAGGGGAAAGCAGGCCCAGACACAAAATCAAATAGCATAGATGAGGGAACAAATGGAGTCTTACTCCTTAAAGAAATATGAGCTCTCATTTTTGAGAAACTAGTGGAGCTGCTTAACACAAGACCTTCTTTCTTTTTCTCTTTCAGATGTGAAGTTCTCTGAGAAAGACCTTGGCTTGTGGGGCTTGCAGGGATTTGATGTTACATTTCTCTGTGACACCTCTTCATTACAATCTCTCTGCCTACCTTTGAGGCGTATCCACAGCATAATTTTTCTTCTGGTACAAAGTTGTATTGATGAGACCATAAAGGAGGCAGTGGAATGAAGGTTACAACATTCTCAAACCAAAGCCCTGTGCACTGGTCTGAGCATAAAGCATTATCCTTAGACTTATGGATAGTGGAAAAAGGAATTCTGCAGTACATAAATCCTGTAAAACTTTCATTTTAATGAAATATTTTTTTTTTAAATTTGACATAAGGACAAAGATTGCCAAAGTTCAACGTTAGGTTTTTAACCATTAGTGAAAAATACACATTAGCTGAAAACATTTAAAGATCAGAAGCAATTTTGGAGGGTATTACTGAATGTTGCAGATTTATACTGCAAGAATTTATGCTGATTTCAGACATTCAGACAAACGGAATACTTAAGAGACTTGGAACAGACTATGGATTAACATATCTTCATGTTATCCTTTGTCACATGGTATAAATGTATAAAATTATGAAATCAAAATAACTTGGTACAGAAATAATTTCAAAATACAAATACACTTCTACCCAAACGCTGTTTAGAAGTGGCAGCATTGTGCTTCTGGGTCCCCATATAAGAAGCATATTAGAAATAATGTTGAACTGCTATACTATTTACATTGCCAGTGTAGAGCAACAAAGATGATTAAAGGACTGGATCATCTATATTATGAGGAAAGACTAAACGAACCGAGCCTGTTTAGTCTGGAGAAGAGAAGATTGAGAGGAGATTTGATGAACATGTTAAAGTACCTTAGGGGTGAATGTAGGGAGGATGGGGTCAAACTCTTCTCAGTGGTGGCCAGTAACAAGACAAGGGCTAATGGGTACAAGCTGAAACACAGGAAGTTCCATCTCCATATGAGGAAGAACTTCTTGACTGTGAGGGTGACAGAGCCCAGAAGAGGCTGCCCAGAAAGGTTGTAGAGTCTCCTTCTCTGGAGATCTTCCAAACCCGCCTGGCTGCCACCCTGTGCAACGTGTTCTAGGTGTCCCTGCTGGAGCAGGGGTGTTGGACCAGATGAACTCTAGGGGTCCCTTCTGACCTTAACCATTCTGTCATTCTGTGATTCTGTAATAGTGTGACATCTACTGCATGCATTAAAATAATTGAGGAGCTGTCTTATCTGTTTTTACCATAAAATAATAATATCCATCTTGGCAAAAGTTAGGATTAGACATACTTGTGAGGTCTGTGGTAAAAGACATTTCAAGACAGATCTGTTTTAAAATGTTAAGGTGTTTTCTAGTTGTTCATGTTGAATGACATGAATCTTCCAGAATCCAACTCATTGTTCAGACCTCTGACTTTACAGGGTTTTGTAGAAGCCAAAATTTAATCAATATTCTCTGTGCAAATTCAGACAGCTACTGGATATGATGTCCATTTCAAATATTCACCAGGTAAAAAAGCATTAATCCAGCAGATCTAGACACAAGAAGGAACCTTCAGGGTTGCTGCAATAATTTCCTTTTTAGGAACTTCCCTGATGCCAATTGGTGGATGTGCCTAGGGTAATAATAATGTGGCTGGGATTATATTACCCTGCATCTGTCAAGACTACCTTTTGCTGTCAGTAAAAGACGTTAAACAACTTGTTCCATAAGTAGCTAAACTAATAGAGCTGGACAGTAGTAATCAGAAGTTACATTATCCAGTTCTTGGCTTTTCTCCACTTGGATTTTTTTGCCTGTCCTGAAAATCTCTTTCATTACAGCTTTCTCTGATGGGCTGTCAACACCCTTCAAGAAGTCCTTCACAAGGTTCACTGAGACTCAACAGAAGAGGCACAGTTCAACTTGGAAAGGATTTTATAACAAGATGATGTCAAAAAAAAAAAAAAAAAAATGGAAACTGGAGACCTGCCCTCAACTCATGACTGCCTTATTTGGAAACACTTGGAGATCTTTATCTGGAAATTCAAAATCAAGATAAGAGACCTGAGCATTAGTAATATAGTAGCATTGGGGAAGGTTTGTTCATGCCACTTACTCATCAAGATACTGCCAATTAGGTCTTTACAATGAAAAGATTTTCATTTCTTATTTCTTATACAGCCTGAGTCTATCACTGGGAGTTTCTCTAGAAGAAAAAGCTGCAGTAGCAGTACAGACTGATAAGAGAATCTTATCTTACTCCAGCACCTTGGTTCACTGTCTCACCATCTGTGCTGGCAAGTGTGTGGTTTTCCTGACCTACAACTGTGAGCAGATGAAAGAGCAGATCTGACATGAAATGTGAAGCCTCTATCAAACAAAACAAAACATGTTGCGGTGTGAAACCAGTGTCTCAGAACATGCTGCACAGATTCCTCAAGAGACTGAACTGGGGCAAATAATCTCCACTTGTTCAGCATTCACCATTGCAGAGTATAGACCCCTGGATGACTCAGGGTGATATTTGAGTCCAAGTGACAAGAAAAGCACAATGATATCACATTATCTGCTCCTCGCTGAACATGTGCTGATTCTATACTACAGCCAGAAATCCTGCTACTTCTGTCCCATGAAGCTGAAGAAAATAAACATGACATTTTCAGAAAGCTGCAAGGGAGGCAAGCACCTACCTTCTTTATCTGCTCTGAGCTAAAGCAATGCACTAGACTCGTGTAAACACTGTTTTCATGATTCTTCTGTAGGAGTCATGGCAACCACCTAGCACTGGAATAGTGCTTTTATTTTGGCTGCTCTCAAAGCAAAAGTATTTTGGCAACATAAGGTGCGATGAACTTATGTTTGAGATATTGCAATTAAATAAAAGTCATCATAATCACTTCAACTGCTTTGGAACCACAGGAGGAAAAGAAATAAAATTTGTAATATGGGAAAAAAAGAAAAAGTCTGTAGGGAAAAATTATTCTCAGGCTTCTCATAGGGCACAATCAACAATAAAGAGTAAAAAATAAAATTAAAAACTATTTAAAAAATCACTTGAGAACATGCTTTCAAATTAAATTATTCAAATTCCTTTCATAATGAAAGTCTCGTAAAATTAAAATGCATTCATCTCTTCTAGTAGTATTCCACAAAGATTTCTTCTTGACTGATGAAATAGACTTTGCCTCAAAGGACTGCCACATTAACAATCTCATGCATTCTTTTTATGGGAACATGCTGCAGAAATACTCAAACAGAAGCAGCTCTGCTGTCTGTGGAGATTTAGCTAACACACACAAGGATTTAATAAGGCCTTGCGAACGTGAGTCCATACCAAGATAAATCTATTTAAGAAAAGAAGTAATTATTTAGAAATGAGGAAACCCATGAAGGCGCAATTGCTTGTGCTCTATTTTTCTTGGAATAGAAGGGTATTCCTTGTTTAAGCTCTGTGTTTTGATCTGGAAAATCACAATGGTTGCTGTGCTGGTTCACACACATTCTGTATATCCCTTCAGTGACAGTTCTGAGTTCATGAAGATTTTCTTGTTTCATAGTCAGAGGTCTCCTCTTTCTGCATATTTAACTATAGCAATTCATCTTATTAACAGACATCTAGTGAACTTCTGCCACAATTTTCTCTTTTAAATGAATATAGCAATGCGGATACAGCACCTCTGTAGCTGTTCTATTTTCTGATCTGTAGTGTTTCACCGTGGTCTACAAGGACCAGAACTCAGAAAACTTTAAAGCCATCAAATACTATCTTATCTCATCTTGACCTTCATGCAGTGGCAACAAAACCACTGACACACTCAGGTCACCTGGTTGCATTTTTCTTTATTTAAAAAAAGAAAAAAAAAAAAAAAACAATATTATATTTGGTAAAAGGCAAGATTTTTGAAAAGAATTAAGCTCCTCATTTCAAAGTGCCAAAATTGTTTGTACCTTGTATTAAAATGAAAATTGGATCTTTCAGTTGGTTTTGTTTAAACATATACCACAAGAGAAAGCTGGCTTATGGCTCCAGAACTGCTCATGGGCTTGCATGCAAGGTAGAAGACTCCCATAGGATACATAAAAGACATTTTCAAGTGTATGTTCTCATCCAGGGATTTTCATCTGAGATCAAGTATGGACTTGTACTTCCCACAATTATGTCTCTGCTGCTGAGTTACAGATTATTTCTCTCTCTTTTTGCTTCATGTATATGCACAGATGCAAAATCCCTAAACTGAAGGTCTGATGGCCGTGCCTGGACTGGGGCGCCAATCCTAAGGAAAATCATGATGCTCAGTTTGCACATCATATGTACACAGTTGTTAATTCAATCATTTAATAGAAGAGTAACCCCATTATTTTATTTCAGATTAAAGGCTGGAGGCCTCTAGGATGCAGACGCTTCTCTGCCAGGCTACATTAGGAGCCTACAAGGGAAGGTAGTTCCCCTCCTCAAGCATGAAGCTTCAACTGAAATTTCAAATGGACCTTGACATATTGGCTCTTCCTCTGGGAAAGGCATTTACTCCTGCCTGTTCAGAATTAGCCAGTTTAGGTGCTTTGTTTAGAAGGCTTACTTCAGTGACTGACTGGATGAAGGCTGACTGGATCACAGTTTACAATTCTGACTGGGACATCTCAGTTCAGTGAAGAAACCTGAGTACATGACAAGACAGTGACATTAGCTCTGCCCATTCTTTACCTTTTTCCCTTAGTTCCTTAGTTACGTCTTCTGTGTGTGAGAATCTTTTCTTTACATTCTACTTTGAGGTTTTTTTCACTTGTCATTTGCTCTGCCTTTTTTGCCCTTTTTTCTCTTTTTTTTTTTTTTTTTCCCTTTTTTTATTTCATCTTAAATCCTATATTTCCCTTTTCTGTATTGCTATGTCACTTTTCTTTCATCCTGGATATAAAAAGAAAGAACTTATATAAGCCCTTATTTAGTGCTTATAATATATGCTAGTGGTATAAAATATATGCTTACATAGTGCTTTCAATCCTCAACTACCATAGGAATTGCCTAATGAATCTCCATAACATGTTATATGCTATGGACAAATCATAATATGTTACTACTGCGTTATTTTTTTGTTCTGTTTTGTTTAACTTATAAAAGAGTACAATATGTAAGATTAGACAACCTTTCTTCTCAGCATATTTAAGTTTGATTAATTGACTGCATTATTCATTATTAATTTACTTCATTATTCTTCTGCCTTCTCTGGTTCTTTAATGTTATAAAAATGTTATCTCTACTGATATAAGTGTTGTTGTGTTTACTCTCTGGTTATCACAAACAGAGGTGATATTGTTAGGATATATTTCCTTCAATTTAATATGCATCTGCCTACATATTATCACACATAACTACTAAAATAACATTACTTGGGTAGAATTAACTGTGTTTGAGAAATTGCTGTTACTCCCTTATTTGTATCAAAGACACCCATTCTTTTATTTCCATTTAAAATATGGTTCTTTTATCATTTTCAACTTTTATGTCACCTTTGGAGCTGCAAAGCTTTTATAAACTGAATTTGAAGTATCTCCTCAGAACTCAGCTATTAGTCATAAAGTAGAATCATCTCTGCTTTTTTTTCTCTTAAAAGTACAGAGTCTCTTTGCAGCAGTACATGATATACACTCCCTCAAACAGATCTAGCCACACCACAGCACCATAGACCTTTAACTTTCTGGTTTGTTTCCATTTGGATGAGCCAGGCAAACAATGTTAACTCAGTGTTTTATGCAGTCACATTGGGAGAGGCAGTCAGAGCATATATGCAACTCAAGAATTTTGCATCAGGAAGAGTATTCTTCACATTGTGCTTCTGTAGGTAAGGCAGTCCAGTCATACTGGTTCCTTATTTGCCAGAAATTGCAGTAAGAAACTCTACTGTTGACTCTTAAAAAAAAAAAAAAAAAAAAAAAAGTTGATAACACAATAACTAAACAAAAAACTGAAGTAACTCATAGCACATGGGTCAGTGAGCTCCTTTGATGTCAACAGACTGCTTATATTACAGCTGGGCAAGTTATAGTTATAGCTCAGGTGACATGTCTGGGGTGTGTGGTCAAAAGTCAGATTTGAGCTGATTTCCAAATCAGCTAGTTTTCTGGCTGATTCTGCTTTGAAATCTTAATTGTGCCTACCTTGGCCTTATTCTATTTGGGGTTTGAGTTTAACCTTCCTTTAACATGTTTAAGCTTTATTTACCTTTTATGTGGCTTGTAGTTTCAGGGGTAATTACAGCATTGCTGTGATCATGTTACTTAACAGAACCAACATGAAATCTCAGATTTAACTCCACTACCTTTTTTTTTTTTTTTTTTGTCTGAGAATGCAAATTAAAATCTGGATGGTAAATTCTGCAGCTAAATGTTTTAAAATATATTGAAATAGTTTTTGATAGGGCAGGAGAATTTCTATTTTTATTTTCTTCACTATTTTGCATGGAGTTCTCTTCCCTGTGTTATCTTTATAGGTTGGTAGCTGGAAAGCATTAATAATGAACATCTGTTTAAAAGAAATAGGAGGAGGAGAATAATTTAATTTGGTATTTCCCACAGTCCCTTGCCCACATTTGAAACATGTGAATAAAGCCAAACACAAGATTTTCCGGATATTAGATTTTGGGGGAACAAAAAAATCCTTTAAAATGCACATCATGTGTGTGTGTGTGTCTGTGCACGTACATATTTTCTTATTTGCCTCCCTAAACCCCCCTTTTTATGGTTTTCAGTAAGGAATTTTGTTAAAAAAAGAAAAAAAAAAAAAGAATTGAAAAAATCCCCAGGCACTTTCTACAAATGCACACACTTTTGAGACAGTATTTATTGTAGGCATTGGTAGAATAATTTCAGCAGAAAGTCTGTGTTCAAAACACTCGGAATTTTCTCCAGAATGTCCTCTCTGTTGACTGGGGAAGGAGCGGAGGGGGGGGTCTTGAACCTCAGCTGGTCCCCTGAGCAGCTGCCTGCGTGGCCACTTAGGGCATTTAGCTGCTTCCCCTGAGGCTGCTCAGCTGCGTCCCAGTGCGGCAGCATGACAATGATCCCACTTCCACGCACTGCTCACCCGCCTCCTATATTCTGTCGTGCCAAGACAAGGCCTTCATGACATCAACCTTATGTCCTTCTGTTAGCATTGTATTTGGTAAGTTTTACACAATGTACACAATTGCAAAGTGCTCAAGATTTGCAGCGAGGGCTATAGATGTGTCTTTAATAGAATCTATCACTTCTACAAAGACAAAACACCATCTGAAGCAAGCAATGTACTTGCCTACACAAGCCCACTCTGCTTTCTTTTATCTCCTTGTAACGCTTCAGCATCTATAGCACAGGCATATATATTTCCACCTACTATCTGTGGGACTATCTCACTTAGCTAAGTCTAGGAGTACAGCATCTGCTCCCCTGGAACCAAGGGAATGAGAAGAGACTGATTACCCCTGGCTGAGGTAGGATGGAGAAGCTTTGCACTCAGGAAAGCCCAACTGCACAAAGCGCAGAAGTAGCTAAGGTGGTATACATACAAGGAAAGGAATTCTGGACATTATTGCTTTCCAAAACATATTTAAGGCATGAACAAGGACCCATGTCCCCATGTAAAGTAAAAGTGCCCTTTACTACATGAAAGCAAAAATGCCCTGTGCTTTATAGGCAGGAGAAATCTCTCCTCTCAGTAATACATGCCATCTTTTTTTTTTTTTTTTTGGCAAGTTCTCAAAGACATCCACCTTGGTCCTGCAATGTGTTTCTCTAGAGGAAGAAATAAGAGGAGGAAAACGTTTTAACAATTCTTGTTCGTGGGGCCTGGATCCTTTTCTTGCAGACCGTTTCTCCTTGTTAAGAGAATTCAGGATGAATGGAGGAATGTGAAATGTTCCCTGCACGGCACAAGCAAACTCTGCTGCTATTACTAACAACAGCATTTCCGTTTACCAACCTTTGTCTTAAATCTTCTTTCTTCCCATGCTGAGGCAAAATATTCCCTTGTAAAGAATCTTCAAAAGCTTTATTTTGCACGAAGTAGATGTGTTTTCAAAACAGAGGGGCAATGCACAGACTCCACCTCAATATAGCTCTGGGACAGAAGGCAATCAAAGAACACAGTGAAGGCTATCAGCCATATGAATCTCAGTGGATTATATTGCCTAGCATGGAAATCTTAGATCTTCTTATGAATATGCTAAAGAAAGGGCTAATTAGCAGATATTATCTTTTCAATATTCAGATTTCACTGAAAACAAAGTCTGTCTATTAAAAGATCAAAGGGTTACATTGCTTTTCTTTCTCTTCATACGTTAACTTTATTATGGTTAGTAACTGCACATAAGTGTTATTATTTTCTTTTTGTTCTCATTATTATATTTCCTCATCTTATCCTTTCTACTTGTGAAAGAAATGTTTATTTTTTTCCATCCTCTTCTTTCTGGGTTATTCTTTGGAGAAAAGTAACTGCTCTGATCACTCTTACTTGAGTACGCTTCATAATTTAGTCAGAAAGCTATGCGAAACTATTCCCTTTTTTACATTAAAAAAGTGATACACATAGAGAATAACCCGGCCCCTCATCCATGCAGCCACAAACGTTTGTTTTTATAGGGGTCCTTATGGATGGAGCTGGAGGTGGTGAGCAGAAGCCCCTGCACCCTCATCCTCTGAACCCCTTGTGCCCTTGAGGGCAGTTCGTCATTGGTCAAGCAAGGAGCTCTATATTCAGCTAGGGCAACCAGTGCCATGGAGCTGAGAGGCAAGTAGAGGAAGAAGCCCAGATGCCCCCCTCACAGAGCGAGTGCACCAGAATGCTACTGGGATGTTGGCAGTTCAAAGGGGTAGACTGTGAAACAAAAGTCTACCATAGCTCCTGTGAGCACTGTAAGGGCTTCTGATAAATTTGCTTGATGTGAAGAAAACTACTGAATACTTTGACTTAATGCAAACATTAAAAAATATAGTTTTTCTTCTTTCTTTTTCATTTTTATACATCTTAGGTCCATTAAGTTATGTGTGTTGCATTTGGTCTGTTTGTGAACTAAAATACATGAAAAAAATAAACAAACAAACTTTTTTTGTTTCAGAAAAT
Source organism: Nothocercus julius (assembly GCA_013398735.1). NCBI lineage: Eukaryota > Metazoa > Chordata > Aves > Tinamiformes > Tinamidae > Nothocercus > Nothocercus julius. Next base: position 2,958,742 of record VZSV01000083.1, on the reverse strand, counting down.
GTATAGCAAAGAGGGAAGGACACACAAAAAAATGATAGGCTGGCACTTATGTTGAATCTACTTCTGATGATATTTCTGGCTCAAGTATTGCAGATCCAAAACACTTTGACTATTCTGACATAATGAGGAATAAAAAGAGACCAAGAAACAGGGATCAGTTGTGTGTCAGAAAACCAACTTCACTTCTTATGTGCTAGGATCAGTTTGATTAGATCTAAAAATCTGAAGGATAAAGTCTTTCAATAATCAAAATAAAAGTGAGAAATTGGAGAACAATTTCTATGTGATCCTGCTGCTGCCAAATAATTTGTTTCCAAGTGCCATGGTTCTGGAAAGTTTGAGTTTGAGGAGAAGCTATAATCACAGTCAATAAATGGCTGAGTTACAGAGTAATCAGTATCCTACCATTCCTAATAAAGATTTGGTGGTTAATTTCAAGTTAATTCATAAAGAATATGCATTTAAATGTTTTCATTATTTTTAAATGTATTTAGTGGCAATAAAAGTAGATTAGAGAGTATTTATTCACTTATATACATCACCCATTTATTTTAGTATAGTTCTCTTTTATTGGCCCAAACAATCAGGAAATATATATCAGCTTTTAAATATTAACAGTTTTCTTTAAATATTAAATGTTAGTGTTCCCCTTGTGATTCTTAAACTGTTTTAAAACCCTATTTTAAATAAATAAATTGTCTCCATCTGGCTTTAAGACCAGTTTAAAATTCAGTCTGAGATCATTAAGATTTAATATTTATGTTATATGTTTAATTCTAACTGCCTAAAATTTCTTTTATGATGACTAAACCATTTTAACAGAAGGATTAGTGTGAGATCCTTGAATTTTAAATTATACCAAAAATTTCATGTGAATTGTGCAATGTCCATACATTTAAGCATGAAGACTAAGAAGATAGATACTTGAAATATTAGTACCTCAGTCAATCTGCATATTTTGCACACATGTCTTGCTGGAACTAAATATATGTACTTACAAGAAGTCATTTATTTAAATTTAAATTCAAAAACAACTTTGTGTATATCCAGAACTCTAAAGATTCAGGGTCCATTAGTCTGCCCAGGTAAATAGTTCATGCTAGTAAACCTCAACCAATAAACACTAATATTTTCCTTCAGACCTCGAAATTAGATCTGAAAGACAGCATGCCTTTTATAAATCAGAGGTCAAAATCTTAATCTGTAGACATTACAGAGCAGAGGACTGACTCTATGGCCCATTATCCTCACCACGTTATTGTGCTCATTTCTGTCACTGTGGTGGCTATACAACACAAGACTTTAGACTTTACTAACATGCATGTTCCTGAAAGGGAAAACACAGGCTTCAGGGAACCAGCAAGAAAGGGAAAATTTGTGCTGTTAATGAAGTAGCATTTGCCTATAGTGAAAAATCACAGGATGGCACACAAGAAGCTGAGCTATTCGGCTTCTGAGTGTTGAAACCAGCATTAACTATGAGGCTGAGCTATTCACCACACTCCCTCCGTTCTGGGGACTGCATGTTATAGTCCCTCTGAATCCTTCTGAAATGCATATTTCAGAGACATTTCTAAGGCTCTTGATAATTCTGAAAAAAAAAAAAAAAAAAAAAAAAAAGTCAGGGAGAATCATTACAAACTTTCAGCAGAAACTGACACTGCTGTGAGTGCCAGAATTTCAAACCTGGTCCTCTGTATTCCCATTTTCCCCTTTAAAAATTGTATTACATTCCTTTTAATATAAGGAATTATCCAACTGCCAAGCATTACTATAATATTGAATTTATTTAGCAATTTTTAAAAGAAGCAAAGTGATACAGATTTATAGCTAGGCTAATAGAGTTCAGGTTTGGTGATATCTTCTCAGTTGTATTTCATATCAAGTCCTAAAGAAATAAGAATAAAGAAGAAATCATAATAAAGCTAATTGTAGAAAATTAATAAAGATCTGGATTTATGGGGGTTAACCTCAATGTATTTGTCAGATTCCCTAATCAACCTGAGCTAAGGCTCACTAGTGTCTGGAAGAACTTATTACGAAAATACCAGTCCCTGCTTCAAATCACAATCCTTGTAAGTGCTATAACAGAGAAAAAAAAAAAAAAAAAAAGAGGAATAAAAAAAACATAAAATCCTGAGGTTCAGTTACAATAGCAGCACACTTCCACAGAGACACCACAAACTGCAGAAGGAGGCTGCATATGCCTGCTGACTGGAAGCCAATTATTTCCTCTAAGACTTTGCAATAGTTATATTCCTTTTAGAATTATAATAATAAATGATGTGGAATTGTTGCACAGGAAGAATGTATACAGCATGGATTTCTTGCTCTGTAAGGCATGATGCAGTTGTAGCCACAAGTGATGGCATCTATGAAAGGTCTGCTGGAGGACACAGCCTCAGGGGTGACCTCTTCTGAGCCTGTCTTCTTGCAAAGACGTGGCAACCTGGAAAGAGAGACAAGCTACTGCAAATTGTGCTGCATCCTTATGTAGGCAGCTGTATATGAAACAGAGAAATATACTGTTCAGATTTAGGCAGGTACAATAAGATGTTATATTTACTTGTATTTTTTTGCCTTCTTATGTTTTGCAAGTAAGTAAAAGCACAACGTGAAACTGCTTATGAATAGTCTGTGCCCTGTCAATTTTCTGTCAGTGTGGCTTAGATATTTAAAGCATGTAAAGGCAGTCTTAACAGAAATAATTCATAAGGAGGTAATGGCTTGGAATATTTTTGCCTGATTTCTAAGGAAATGAAGGTTTTCAATCTCTGTCCCTATTAATTCTCCTCCAGCCCCCCATAACTTCTAAAGCCAATTCCTAACAAATTAGATAGATACAGGTCTTACATAAGAACTTAAGAAATGCCCTATAGGGTCACACCAGTGGTACATCTGACTGTGTGGGGAAAGCACATGAATCTTTTTCCTCCAAATCCACAACTGCAGGATGTTAGAATGTTAATCCCTGCTTACTCCTTTTAATAATTAATAAATAGTTCTCACATATTTTGTGACAATCAGCCGGAGGTCAGGAGAGAAACACTCAAATCAGTGCCCTTTTATCAGGTTCCTCTGCAATTAAATTTATTTAAATTTTCCTGTCTGTGAAGCAGTCAGACAATCAACATATGTACACTGTTTTCCAACAAGCACATCATATCTGGTAACTGGTCAGCACCTTCCAAGCTATCAGAGCAGTAAAGGAGCTGGAGAAAGGGTCGCTGTTGTTGAACAAAAGCCATAGGAAAGCAGTTTGTGTCAGTCCTACTACTCTGGGAATAACTTGCTATGTTTGTTTATTTGTGCTTCCTGTGCTCTTGTTCTAAAATATATACTGTTCTTTCTGTTTGGCTAGTATTGAGAGCTTTGTGGGTTTTTTTTTTTTTTTTCTTTAGAAGAAACTTAATGACAGAACTTGAAAAAAAAAAATTGTGGTAATCTTATTTCTTTGCAAGGAATGCACAAGTCAACTTTTTCTCTGAATATACTTAGGACAAGAGGGAACAACCTCTGTTTTCCTAGTCCTAAGATGCTGCTTCCAGACTTAGGAGCTCTTTTTCTTCAGTTCTTCTCAGGGCAACTTGTTGCTGCATTTTTTTATTTTCTTTTTGAATTTTTGGGTGTGTCTGTCATACGTTTGCAGTTGCAACTTTTTTTCTATACGTGTCAGCTTCTATGTGGCTTTGCATAAAGTTGAGCAAACTCATTTGTTTAACAAATCCTAGCTATTACTTTTAGTTCTCATGAGTGAAGAATGGTTTCCTTCAAACTCTGGTTGTGCTCCGAAACAAGCCTGCTTGTAAACACCAACTTTTTCAGCATAACAACATGAACAACCAAAGGTTCAATCCACTTACTTCACTTTCTATCAGAGCAGAACGAAATGTCCAGAACAAATGCAAAACATTTTTAAATGAGGTAACAATGGAGCCTTTAGCTGCCAACCCAATTTTCAATAAGCAAATCTTCCCCTCAAAATTAAAAGCAAAGAGGACAAAACCCAGAGCACAGTGCAAAACATACTTTGAAATGCATCTTCTAGCCCATTTGCTTGAATGCTTACCCTGGCTGAGTATCAAGAAAATGGAACCCAAAGAGAGATTAAAAGCAGCAAGTATAACTTAGCTGTAAGATAACTCAAGCGATAAGGTAAGTAAGAGCAGTCTTGAAACTCTGACAAGGGTTTCAATGCTTGCTACAAAGAATTAAGGTAGAAATCTACGGAAAGAATATAATATTGGCAGAATCCCCTCTTGAGGGTTATGTTATAAACTATGTCTCTTTACGGAGCTGGAGAAACCTTGAGGCTTCAGACGTAAGTGAAACAGAAGAAAACTTGGAAGTCCCTACATCAAAAACTCCCACAAAGCTAAGGGAATGTTGTGAATGTAGGTATTTTATCTTTTATGTCTTTTTTTTCTCTTTTTTTTTTTTTTTGAGGATGACATATATATCATGTAGTTGCACAATATCAATGAAGGCACAGGTAAAGTTTCAAAAAGACATCCTTCCTGAGTTAAATCCATCTTTCTGTTGGCCAAAAGGAAGAAGAAAGTGCAAAAATTTGAATCATCAGCTGAAGTGATGAACAACATCTGCCACAACATCTGACCAAGGTGGACAGGATAGTTCACACACCCTGACAGATGTGTAACCTCTGATCTAAAACAGAGCCTGTTTCCCACAGAAGCACCCACAACAGATCTTGCTTCCCAGATGGCCTGTCCCACCCGCTCTGCATGCTAGAAATTCTGCCGTGCTTTCTCTTTTGCTTTTCCCTCACCCACCACACAAAACAGGCCCAAGAAAGGGATTTTGAAGGTGCTATACCTTCTGTAAGGTCCGCCTTTGGATTTAGACCACATTTCATACTGAGGCCTGTGATAACTCAGGCAACAGATGGTAATAGCTCTGATCTTTCAGCTGGAAGCAATGTTTCTGCTTGTTTTCTGACAGCTCAAAAATATTGGTTGCATACATGTGACCGTGTGCAGGCAAGATCAGGACTCTCAGCAAATTATTAATTAAACAGCAATTATTTATGTAAATAAGAGAATGTAGGATGTGTGAGTTGTTTTACCTGTCATTTTAAAATGTCACCTAAAATTTGATACTTGAATTCCCTCCCCAAAGATACGACTTAGTCCCCTGGTGTTTTGATGAACACAGAGCATAATTGATTAGGAGAACATTTTCTTGTTTCCTGCCAAGAAGCTTTTCTCCTTAAATGACATGCACCAATTACCAAGCCAAGACAAGTATTGCCTTGACTGAATCTATGAATATGTGTGACTTGAAACCAGTACAATATTCTTTAAATATAGTTACACTCAAGACTGGCCACAAGTGATCATTAGCCACACTGCAGTGGCCTTACAGTTCTGTGGCATTCCTCAAGGTTACTGCAGGAAACTGGTATCCCTGGCTTTGTGTTCACAACCTATTTTTTTCTTTTTAGATGAAATTTGCTGCTAATTATGTGCTCCAAAATGTACAAAATGACATGAGCTTTGTTGATTTAAATAGTTATCTCCCTATGGAAAGCTGCTGTGAGAGGTGATTTGAGGCATTGAAATTGCCATTTCCTTGCCCTTAGCACTATTGCTTATTGATTTATTTGCCGTTATTTGTGCATTTATTTGCACTACCATTGTACCAAAAAGTCCTGAGGTAGCCAGTGCTGTCTTCAAGATGGGAAACTGCCTGCAGTTATTTTTTGTGAAAGCTTTAGGCCTTGGAAATCACTCCCCGTCTGGATAGAGACAGACCCTGGCCACTACAGTAGTCCCAGGACTTATCCTTGTCCTCAGGCTTTGAAACAGGTCCCTGACAATCAGGGAGACTTGGCATTTGTAAGACAAATCTAGGTCTGTTTGTTTATTAGAGACTTTTTACCACGTCAAAAGCAAATACATAGATAGATGAGTAGTTATATATCAGCTATAAATAAATGCTTCCCATCTATGAAATAAGTGTACAAGACAGTATCACTGAAAAAAATACACATTGCATTAATGTAATCCTCGATGAAATAATATTTTTCTATGTTTGACAAAATAATGCCATAATAAATGGAAACTGCATGCAAGCTATATGTTAATGTATGATTTAGCACAAGGCGTTACATTGTAGTAGTGAGAAAATATCACCTTTCACTGGAATATTTTTGACCATTTATTTCAGGTAAACTCTGAAAAGATCTGCGTCATCCTTCAGTAAAGCCCTGGCAACATTTTCTCTAAGTGGCTCCAACTTTGTGCTCTGTGATCCCAATGGAGTGTTCCATGGCTCCTCCAGCTGTGCACACCACTGTCCTCTTGCAAGGGAACCATGATGCTGGTGAAGAGCCTGTGCCTAGGCTGCTGCCTGGAAGCTGAGCACTACTCCTGGACTTTACAGTACAGACACTGCCTGCCTGCCTGACCATGATATTAAGGAGTAGATTTCTGTAAAGACTTTTCAAATAGGCCTGAGAGGAGGAGCCTTTTGGAAGTGCAATGTCAGAACAAATTTCATATGAGACCCTTGGACAAAAGGACAGTGAATCTCATACTGCAGCACCCGTCTTTGCCAGCACTTCTACTATTGCAATGTCTAAAACTACTCTTGGAGGTGTTCTCAGGCCCATTTATGTAACACAAGAGAAAAGCACTCCAACCTAGTGAGCAAAAAAAACACCTACTGGAGAGAAGCAACCTGGCATGTTAAATAAAGCAGCTTTGTTAGGATCGGCAACATGACATTTGAACAATACCCATGGTGACACATGATGCTGGTGACTCATATTCCTGCCCTCCTTGAACTCTCACAGAAGCAGTTATTCCTTGCATTAGCCTATATATTTGATTCTTCTCTATCTTAAGGTTAGTGTTTTCTATTTGCCCTTAGTAAATGTCAATTTGTTGATTCTTATACATTCTCAAGTTTATAAATATTATTTGATTTCTGACTGTGCCCTTCAAAAGATTATAAATCTTATAGTTTGGTATCTTGATATTCTTCTTCTTCTTCTTCTTCTTCTTCTTCTTCTTCTTCTTCTTCTTCTTCTTCTTCTTCTTCTTCTTCTTCTTCTTCTTTCTTCTTTCTTCTTCTTCTTTCTTCTTTTCCTTTTCCTTTTCCTTTTTTTTAAAGCATACAAAGAATATTATCTTTGCATCAACATCCTGAATTGATGTAAGCAGAGCAAGTCCAGAACAAGAACCTGAGCATTTAACAGTCAGATCAAAGTGGGGGAAATGTTTGCATGAGATTTCTAAGTGTTTGAGGAAAAAAAAAAAAAAAAAATGTTAGATACTTGAGATACTAGGAAAGGAAAAGCGCTATTAAAGTCATCCAGGCTAATTCCAGACGAGGCTTAAGTCATCACAGTATCATTCAGAGATAGCAGCTTGGATGGCATATTATTTAGCTGCAGACTTTTTTTTTTTCTTTCAATCTACGCAGCTATTCAGCTACCTGAATATATTTAACTACCTAAACTACCTAAATCATTTTTTTTATGATGCAGAATAGACTTGCACTAAAAAAATATCATTTGCTTGACTAATAATTACCTGCTCCAAAATGCAGCCAAATAAAACCAGTTTTAAGCATTCAGAATTCCTGCTGAAGTCACTGAAGCAAGAACAGCAAAGAAATGATTTAAATTTTCAATATCACCTTAAGAAGAAATGTCATTTGTGACTCCATTCTTTTGAAGTGAAAAATGCTGAAAAAGGTTTCTGTGTGGATGTGTACATGCAGGAATATATAGACGACATGCTGACATGCTGCCATTTTGAATTCTTTTATGAATTACCTGTTTACAAGTTATTAATTCTTTGAAAAAGGCAGAAAATGAAGTCAGTGGGGCCATTATATTTCAGAGTTAGTGTGATAAATACAACTTTCAGAGATCATTACAGCAGATACAATTTAGTTAAATTTAACTAAAGGATTAAGAATAATTAAAGATAAAAAAGGAATAAAAAAAGGATTAAAATAATATTTGAAAAAAAGCAGCTGAGTGTATAACAAAATGTGTATTGATACAGCAAGAAATTATGATTCACTTTTTTTTTTCCCAACTTTATGAAGTTTCAGGGAAATAGGTGGTTTCTCACTCATGACAGAGACAAGTATTTTAAAGTACAAAGCAAGGTTCTTAATAAATAGAGTTACTACTCATTCCACTATCTAGCGGTGTACTGTTAGAAAGCACTAGGTATCTGATTGTAAAACAGATAGAAATTGTAATTTGTGGAACAGTAAAACATGCAAGTGTCGGGACTTTGACTGTTTTTCTTTTCAAACAGCAGTGTAAATTAATTATATCTCATCACAACATGGTTGGAGTCTCCTTTCATCAATAGCTTACCTTTTTGATACCAGCAACTACAACTTCCATAATGTTACTAATGCAATTGCTAGAAAAAACACATCTGCAATGTAAGTTTAAACAAAGGAGTTGCAGCGTGGTGGATATATTCATTATGAATGTTCAAGTATTTTTATAATAAAATGTTCAAACCATTAGTACATATTGGCTGTGGGTCTAACTGTAGTAGGTAGATAACACCAGTCTTGGAGCCTGATAAAATTTCTTGAGGACAAAAACTGCTGACATTAATCAGAATGTAGATGACTGTACTTTGTTGATGAACACAGATTCATATTTGAGCAGCAGGGACAACACATGGCACTGCGGTTGCACAGGAGGAATCAGAAGTTCTGCGGAGAGCAGCATATGAGGAATCAGTGACGGTGGTGACACATCGCAGGGCACGATCCTCACCACCTGTGAGGGCAGCTCCCCTAGCCCTTCAGTCAGACCAAGCCCGAAGGAAGGATGTAGCCCTTTGGGCCACAAGTGCCAGAGCTGCTGCTGAGTCAGGGTTGGGGAGATGGGCTTCTTGTCTGCAGAAGCGCCCGTGTCCCTGAATGATCGAGCTGCTGGAGGAGGACAGCAAGCTACACAGCATCAGGTGGATGAAAAAGACTGATCAAAACTTCTCTGAGACTCTTTTCTTTCAAGACGCCAAACCCCAGCTGAACAGAAGGAGAGGAAGGGAGGAGCTTATAGGACCGGGAAATGGAGGCTCTCAGGATGGCGATGGCTGGAAGCTTCTTTGAAAGGCCAGGGCGATCATGAGAGGTTGCACAGGACTGCAAAAAAGCAAACGTCACGTCTCTCTTGCAGAAGGTCAAGAAAGCGGATTCAGGGAGCTACAGGCCAGGCAGTCTCATGTCGATCTCTGGGAAGTTCATGGAACAAGTAGTATTGGAAGCTATTTCCAAACACGGAGGAAAACAAGGTGATCAGGAGTGGTCAGTATAGATTTATAAACGCAAAATCATGCCTAGTGAGCCTGATAATCTCCTACAATTAGTTGACTGGCATGGTGGAGGCAGGGAATGCTGTTTACTTTAGTGAGACTTTTGACACCACAACCCCATAGATAAACTAATGAAATATTCCTTAGATACATGGATAGTGAGGTAGATTGGAAACTGAACTACAAGGTCCAGGTGCTTATGGACTGTAGCATGAAGATCAGCTTGAGGCCATACACCAGTGGCGTCCGTCAGGAGTCACCACTTTTTGGATCTTTATTAACAACCAGATTGATGGGACAGAGTGCATTCTCAGGAAGTTCAGAGATGATACAAAACTGGGAGGAATGGTTGATACTCCAGAGAGATGTTTTGTCATTCAGAGAGACCTCATCAGGTTGGGGAAATGGGCAGAGAGGAACCTCATGAAGTTCAGCAAAGTGTCTGGGGAGGCATAACTACATGTACCAGAACAGGCTGGAAACAGGCTGGAAAGAAGCTTGGCGGAGAAGACCCTGGGGCAACTGATGAATGACAAGCTGAACACAAGTTTGCAATGCATCCTTGAAGCAAGGAAGGACAACATTATCATGATCTGCATTAGGCAGTGTTGCCAGCAGGTCAGCTGAGGTGATCGTTCCCTTTTATTTAGCCCTGATGAGGCCGTATCTGGAGTATTGTGTCCAGTTCTGGTCTCCCCAGGACAGGAAAGGCTGGACAAAACCGGAACAAATCCAGCAAAGGGCCACTGAGGGACAGGAATATTTCTTGTGTGTGGAGAGTCTCAAAGACCTGGGACTGGAAAAGAGAACATGGAGGAGGGAACTTATCAACGTGAATAAATGCCTCACTGAGAGAAGTATAGAAAATGGAGTCAGACTCTGCTCAGTAATACCCAGCGTCAGGACAAGAAGCAATGGACACAAACTGAAATGCAAGAAATTTCATTTCAATTCTTAAGCGTAGTAAAAAAAAAAATTCTACTATGAGGATGGTCAAACACTGGAACACATGGCCCAGAGAGTTTGCAGAGTCTCCATTCATAGAATCATAGAATCATTAAGGTTGGAAAGGACCTTTAGAGACCATCTAGTCCAACCCCCCTGCACACGCAGGGCCACCTACAGCATGTGGCTCAGGACTGCGTCCAAGCGGGTCTTGAACATCTCCAGAGAAGGAGACTCCACAACCTCTCTGGGCAGCCTCTTCCAGGGCTCTGTCACCCTCACTGTCAAGAAATTTTTCCTTAAGTTCCTCTGGAACTTTTGGTGTTTCAGTTTGTGGCTGTTTCCTCTAGTTTTATCAGTGGCCCCCACTGAAAAGAGGCCAGCGCCATCCTCCTCACTGCCTCCCTTGAGGTGCTTATAGACACTGATCAGGTCTCCTCTCAGCCTTCTCTTCTCCAGGCTGAACAGGCCCAGCTCTCTCAGCCTTTCCTCACAGGGCAGATGTTCCAGGCCCCTGATCATCCTCGTAGCCCTGCGCTGGACTCTCTCCAGCAGCTCCACATCCCCCTTGTACTGGGGAGCCCAGAACTGCACACGGTACTCCAGGTGTGGCCTCACCAGGGCCGAGTAGAGGGGCAGGATCCCCTCCCTCGACCTGCTGCAGACGCTCTTCTTAATGTACCCCAGGATCCCATTGACCTTCCTGGCCACGAGGCGTCATTGCTGCCTCATGGTCAGCTTGTCATGCACCATGACGCCCAGGTCCTTCTCTGCAGTGCTGCTCTCCAGCAGGTCAGTCCCCGGCCTGTACTGGTGTCTGCGGTTATTCCTCCCCAGGTGCAGGACCTTGCACTTGGCCTTGTTGAATTTCATAAGGTTCCTCACCGCCCAGTTGTCCAGTCTGTCCAGGTCCCTCTGGATGGCAGCGCAGCCCTCTGGGCTGTCAGCTACTCCTCCCAGTTTGGTATCATCAGCAAACTTGCTGAGGGAGCACTCCATCCCTTCATCCAGGTCATTGATGAATAAATTGAACAGGACTGGGCCGAGGACTGACCCCTGGGAGACACCGCTAACCACAGGCCTCCAAATAGATTCCTTAAGATATAGTTCCTACCTTCATGTCTTCTGACTATGAAATTTTCTTTGTTTCTAGAGGAAATTGCAAAGCAAAGCCACAAAGCTTGTTTTGAAGTTGTGAGAGGAAGAGGAATAAAATATGGTTATTATGGAATTTATGGAATAAACTTTAGAGAGAAATCAGTTTGGAGACTGAAAACTAGATGTATTTTCCATGCAGCATTTTTTGATTTATGGGCTAAATTTATGACTGCTGATTTTAAATATTATCAAGCCTATCAAGCAGTATTCATAGCATATGGCTTATCTCTCAATATTCCTAAGATTAGTAACAGTACTGTAAGTGCTTTCTCTTAACCTAAGCTCAGAAAAATCTTCAGTATCCTATTTATTCATCATTCACTGGTAGGTGAATGGGTTGGTGGAATTTAGGGGTTATATTAAATTTCTATGACTTCATCTTTGATATTTCATTACTGTTAGTATGGAAAGGCCTTACGAAATGCACTAATTGGCACAGCAGATAAGTTTCAGGTGATCTCAAACTTCCCCAGTTACTAATATCTCCAGTATTTATAAAAAAAATCCATTAGACATGAAGCTAGGTTTGTCCACATTCTGTGGTTGGCAGGACAGGCAGGACAGGTAAAATCAGTAACATCACTGATGATTTTCAGTTATGATACTGTAACATGATAACTATGACCACTGCACTAGTAAAATCAAATGGTTCACCTGAGGAACTGTTGCCAAACATTGTGTGGGAAACATTTCAAAATCAATACTGTTTGTAACATTTCTGCCATTTAATAAATCACATCCAGGTTTCACACAAGCACTCACATAACAGCCCTGAATAGCCTAACATATAAATACTTATGGCAGAAAAACGTATAATACCAAGAAACTGCAGAAACCGAACAGCTGCCAATAAGTTTAAATGTTAATACAACTCCATTGTTACCTTTTTTCTAGAAGCCGTTCAATGTTTGAATTTGAACTCAGAGAGCTGAAACTGCAAGGTCTTCATTTTAGAATTCATTTATTAAAAAATATTGAATCAAGTATTGCATCTGTTTCTTTAGCCTTTATCTATGACTATTGCTGTATAGCACAAATCTGATGAAAGTTGTTGAGAAACCAGGTAATGGCACAGCAGTGTTCATTCACTGTACACAAATCTAGAGACTTAGACTTATATCTGGATGCTTAGATCAACAGGATGCATAAAGCTATAATCAACTGACATAAGGTATAGAGAACAAGAGTAGCTTTCTAGTCTTACTAGCAAAGTGATGATGCTCATAGTTCCATGTCAGCTTTATAAATTTACACAGTAAATGCACAGTTATGTGCAAACTCTATTTAATCATGCTTAGAATAGTCTAGATTATAGCAGAGAACTGGAGAATGCAACTTCAAAACAGCAAATTCGTCACTGTATTTCTGTTTGCCTGGTTGGCCTCCCTATGCCTCCAGTCCTGGAACAAAAAAAAGCCAAGACAGCTACTGAAAAAGATAGAAAGAGCTGCAACCTTTGTTCCCAGAAGGCCATTCTTATAAGAGAGGATGGAGGAAATAGAATGCATCTAATAGGATATTGGCTGCTCTGTATCAGTACCCAGCAATGAATGGAGACTCCAAAGAACCAAGCAGTGAAGATCCGCAGGAGGTATAGCCACATTTGCATTTGATGTAGACACTGATTGAAGGGAGAGGATTGATTTGAAGCATGGTGAAAGACATAGTTGCCTGCCAGCAAGATGCACTAATGGTGACAGATCCACTAATAATTTTTTTTTTTTTCAGGCTACTTTAAGCACTGACTTAGAATTAGTTCCCCCTACCCCTATTTCTCCATATTTCTCCTATTTCTCCATCTTTCTCCATAAAGATGTAACATAATGCAAAATTTAAATATTTTATAAAGTACATGCAGGTTAATGTTTTATTTAGTTTCTGCTTGCTAAGCAAAGTAAAAATGCATTTATTTTATTTAGAAGGATTCTCTACTTACCAGGTATGCCATCTGAAATCCGTCATTCAGTTATATTTTTAAAGTAAACCCAGGGCTCCTTCTGTCCCTTGTTATTCTTTACGTATACCTACAGACAAATTTATGCATATGTGCGTGGATGAAACTGTAACTGTGTTTTCCTGTGACTATGATCTTTAAAATTCTCCCATTTACATTTTGCTTCTGTGATGTCACTTCAGGGACATTTTATGCTTTCAGTAAACATTGCCTTGAGGTTTTTGAAAATATACTTCTTTAAACCAAGACGGAACAGATGGAAACTTCACTGCTTAAACAAATGACTACAATTTTCTTCAGGGCGCAAAACAGTATCATGAACTTGACTGAATACTTAGGAAGCTTCCAGAAGCTTTTAAT
>VZSV01000083.1:2920927-2942396 GCA_013398735.1 Nothocercus julius | reverse complement strand
CTTCCTTCCTTCCTTCCCCATTAATAGGTTTGGAAGATGGAAAGGGCGACATGATGGCTAGATACTTCCAGTGCTCAGATCCTGCTTGCTTCCCAGAGTTGACAAAGCTCCTGACAATAGTCCAGTGCCTTATTTCTACTTACAAACCAGGAGTCATTGCAGTGCATATACAGAACAAGGTGAGTGGTTGCAAGGTTTCACACATCTGGACAGAAGACACTCCAGGGTAGAAAGACACAAGGAAGTACAGCATATGGGTACGCATGATGGGCAGCAGCCATAGCAAGGTTACAATCCAGCCAAAGTAAAAGATGCATTTTTTTGGAAGCATCCCTACAGAGTTTGGAGGAGAAACTGGAAGAAGGATAGTAAAGCTTTTATTTATTTATTTTTTTCATTTATGTAAAGAGCTCTTTTCAAGCATCAGTGGCAAAACAGAAGAGAAGCAAACTTATCTGAAATTTTAACCAGTAGATAATGGACACTGGTCCTAAACAGACTGGCAATGGGAATATGATCTCTCAACACCCGTAGAATTAGGGAAAGCTTAGTCTGTGAAGGACTGTCAGTGTGAGGATAAATAACTTATGTTTAATGCAATAGTTGTGGAAGCCAATGGAAGGGCTATGTGGCCAATATGGCTATGAGGTTATACGGATAGCCAAATTGTTATTTGGCTATCACCGAAACAACATTCTAAAAATGTTAATTTATTCAAGCAAGAAAAAAAGATATTTCAAGAACTGAGTCATAAAATGATGTTAGGCTAGATGAATTCTAGCTGTGAAGGCAAGACCTTATCTAGAAATAAAGCTTTAGGAAATAACTAAGCATGAATACGGAAGATCCACAGAAATGTGGTTCCAACACTTTGGTTATGAGTCAAAGGGATAGGCAGGATTATGATTTCTATGCTGACCAAAAAGACAGTAGGAAAGAGCTACACTGGATAAATAGCATGAGTTTAGCCATTTGGGGGTTTTAGGCACGGGCTACGCCTCCAGCCAGACCTCAGAAAAAGGCTGAGATTATTATTTCTGTCATTTATGCATATATGCTTATGTATACTAGTGGATTATTTGGGTTGTTAAGACATAAACTGGATAGTGCTAAATCTTTTATGTATCTACAGGCAAGTACTGCATCATGTGAACAACACATCAGTTTAAACGCATCAAAATGAAGATAAAGTAATACATTTTATTTTTCACAAAGTCTGTGTGTGTGTTTGTGTGTGTGTGAAGTGTACTTCAATGATGGCCATACTCTGCATAACAACTTCAAAGGAATCTCCGAGCATTCGCTTAAAATGTTCCTCATTATTAATATTAGTGAACAATTGGATTGACTCTAGCCTTTTCTTGAATGCCCTTTGGAGGCCCTATTTCCACAACTGAGTCTCATTCATTCAGAATGTCTTCAGCAGTCAATGTTACAGTGAAAACTTAACTTACCTGCTGGAATATGGTCATTATCTCTTTCTCAACTATTACAATTTCTTACTATCCCAAGATTAGGATCTCAATTGCATTCATATACAAATTAAAATCAAATAGACATTTTGGTTTTTAGAGGTTGTGTGTTTGAGGAAGATGATATAAGCATTTATAACTCCAAAATCTAAACAAATTAATTGCTTTGACAAACTGCCTAAAAGGCCATGCCAAAGAGTATATATTAGTGGATGATATATTCATGCTTTTTCATTCTGCTGCATGCATGGGAAAATATTGGAAAAGGAATCAGCACAGTAGTACATGTAGGTGATAATGATAGAAGAAAGGTGGTAAAATCTTTTTGCGTGTGTGTGTGTTTTTAATTTCAGTAATTTAAATTTCAGCTTTAAGGAATAGTCATAATCCATTATATTGTCTACAATCTGTGAGAATTGCCAAATGTGCCTTAAAGAGATTAGGGGATTTATCTAAGATCAAGAAAGTCATTGAGAGGGTGAACATCCCATGGCAAAACAGTGAGAGCTTTCACACCCTTTAAACAAGCCATTCTAGAAAAAAAAAACAAATTTTGTGCAGATGGTAGAGCACGTAATACCATCATACCTCAAACTAGCTTCTTTTCTGGTTATACAAGATAAAAAGTACTTTTCACTACATCTGCCCAAGGACTTGTCAATGCCACAGGCAATCTGACCTTCAGATCTTTACTAGTGGTCATATCAACTCACTCAGCACTAGCATAAGATCTTCTTCACAATGCAAACATCCTAATTATTCCCTAAACCCATAATACCCTCTGCCATTCCTCAGCAAGCACAGGACTTGACTTCTTCAAAGAAGGAAGTAAATAATAACAATTAATCTGTCCAGTGTTACTTAATAATAGAATGAAGTACTCCATGGAGCCAGGAGTAATCGCCACTAAGTGTGTCATACAGCAGCCAAGGATAACTGATTTATAAACCTCGTAGTGAGGCTGCAGTCTAGCAATGGCTGCATCAGGTTACGGGAAGCCGTAGTAATTTTGGAAATGACCCCACTGAAAGTTCTGGAGAATGACTCACTATAAATGGAGATTGTTGTTGTCTGTGGCTACATCTACACCCCTCTCCAGAAAGCTCTCAAGAGCTGCCTCAAAACCCAAGCTGACTCTCTCTTCATACACACATGTGGATCTTTCAGGTAGCACAGACACAATACAGTCACTAGTCAATGAAAGGAGAAATGTGACTGACCTTCAAAGTCCAGCAAAGATATCACTACTTGGGAATTAGCCATTGTTCCAGTTTGATGGGAGGAGGGGCAAATTTGGTAAGAGATGAATCGCCTTGTGGTTCAGCCGATCCTCAAATGTTAGAGGGGCTGGGGCGACTGGACTCATCTCTTAATAGGGATACCATATACTGTCTTAGCTGTACGCCCAACTCTGGCAGTATAGGATTCACTCACAGTCTGCTGACCATCGGTTTGATCACATTCCTAGGAGTAAATGGAGTTCCCCAATAGTGTGATCCACTATCAGCTCAACTCTGGCAGTATCGAATTCACCCACAGTCTGCTTAACGTTGGTCCAATTGCCTCCAAGACAAGTGGTTGGGTTCACGAATAGCACAATTTATTCAAATGCAACATTTAGAAAACAGGTTTGGGATATCAGCACAGGAAATTCTCTACTACAGAGTGGGGTTCTTAGCTAGTGCCTAGTGGACAAATGTGCAATCATCGCTCACCCAGAAGATGGGAGAGGGCTCTCAGTCTTGAGGAGTCTCCTCAGGCAGTGTCCTGACCCGAGGGGAGGAAAGGGGTTCAGTCTGTCAACTGATCTAGAAGTTACGATGGAGTCTTCCCTCTTCTCTTCCTTAGTTCCTCTTCCTCCGTTCTTACCATCCCATTCTTCCTTCCAAGTTCTTAGCTCCCTTCATTATTTCGCCTTTTACATTTCTTTTACATTCAGGTGGAGCTTGAGTGACTGTAGTCATACTTACTTTTGTTATTCATTGGCTTAAAAAAAAAGTCTCCTGAGTTAATCAAAAATCTAGAGAGCATGCTTGGTGAGGAGTGGGCATGCATTGGTATTATAATGAGATTAGAAGAAGTTTGAGCAAAGCCTATCAGATGGAACTAGTCTGCCAGCATTGTTGGCCCAGCACCAGACATAACACTATTTAGCCCATCAGCTGTGTGGCACCACCAGACTGCCACCTCTGCAGGGAGTACAATAGAGTTTGGCCGCAGTGTCTTCACTCCACTCCACCCTCCATTCACTCTTATTAGTATGTGCTAGGATGGCAGATCATGTTGCCTAGGGAATGGTGGAGAAGTAGATTCCACACACACCAACCATCCTCAAAGTGGTAACTGTCTCTCATTTCAAGCAAGCCTCTGCAATGCCAGAACTTCTGTTAGGCTCTATTTTTCTCTAAGTTCCCCTCTCTCAAGCAATTCTCTCACAGTGATGCTACACTCTTAGATGACATTACTATTGGATGTTCTCCATTTGCCCTCTCATTGTTCTCATCTCCCATCCTTCCCTCCAGACGATCTTCTACCCCAGGCTTCCTTTGTGGTCAGCAGTCTGAATATGCAGCAACCACTGTATTAGATGACAATTTGAGTGATTTGGCTAGCATGTTATCCCTGGATATTTCTAGCTGCTGTCATTGGTAACAGCTCTTCTTTGCCATTTCAATCTCTTTGTCTTGATCTCTTCTTCCATTCTCCTCAAACACATCAAGGATTCTCATGCCTGGCGTGTCACTCTTCCCTTATTTGCTCCAGGAGTGTCCTGGCACATACCAGGGCAAGGCAAGATGAGGAGCTATATGAATGTGTTTGACAGTGGTGTCACCTGAATTTTCTTCATCTTTTGGCATTGCAGCTGTGGGAGGTGAGAAACGGTCAGAGCTAACCATGGCAAACGGACACAGAGACTGTCCTGCACACTTTGTTCTCTTCATACATTGGCAATGACAATGACTGAGTGGCTGAGCCTGGGCTAGGAGAGGTATTGTGGGGTAGCTCAGACTGTCCATCAGTCTCAGGACAAAGGAATAACTACAACTTTTCTCATAGCAGCATGTTGACTGGCCTAGGCCATCATTATTTCTGTCTATTCTCCCCTTCACAATAAGCGGTATCTTGACAATGAGTATATTGACAAGAAGGGGTTATTGACCCCTTGCCAAGAAGTTATTGAGTCAATTACAAGCTCTGTAGGAGATCTACGGTAGGTGGGTATATCCCAGGCAGGATCTGCTGACCTTAAGGATCCTTTGGGCACTTCTGAGAAATATGGTTAGGTGGCAAATGGCGCATCATTGTATTAGTCATGAATGTGCAGACATCATCCTTCCAAAGTGAGCAGGTCATCCTGCTCCTGCTTCCAAAGAGGCATAAAATATACTGTGGTATCATATCATGCTTAGGGAGACCAGATCACATCAGACCAGACTTCAAAGTCCACAAAAGTCTGACAGGGAACTCTATTCAAGCTGCCAGGCCAAGCACATTAGGGGTGAACATGTCAGTGCCTAAGTTTGGAGGGTACTCCTGTGACTAACAAGCATGAACAGCTGGCAAATTTAACTTTGAGGTTGTTCTTACAATACAACGTGAATGCTTCCGGCAAGGTTTCTTTTTGAAGCTGACATTACAAAGAACTAATAAAGGACTCCAGTGTCAAGCGTATAATGACTATAAATAGGTACAGACAGATTTCTTAGATTATGGTGACAGAAATTACAGAAGGACAAAGCAGATACTGCTATGTGACTCATCAGTAGCAATAAAGAACAATATACATCTCAGAAAATTCATCCTAATTACTACTATTTTCAAACAAAAACAAAGTTTGTTAGATTTAATTGAGGAAGGAAGAAGTCTCTTGCTTCTGCATCATCAGAAAAAGTTTGGGGTGGATCAGCTTGAGTGGACAACAGGAGATCTTTTGCTGTGGTTACTCTGCAGTGATCTTATTAATCATTTTCTTAGCTATCTAAATATTGTTCTTTCCATTATTCCTGCAGTTGCTTGGCAAACACACCTTTTGTTCAGCTGAAACCCATTTTTTTTTCCCACAGAAATCTCTGTGCCATTTGCCAAATGATGGACTTTTGCCACTGCACTATCTGAGGCAGCAATGTATGGTTTGCTAGTAGGAAGTTAGAAGATCTCATTTCCATTCCTGCTTCTGTAATGACCTACTTTGTAATCCAAGATATCCTATATACCTATTCTCTTCCATATTTCATTTAAAAAGAAAATTTACACTTAGAGACAGGGTTTGGGGTTTTGTTTTGTTTTTCTCTAGTATTGCGAGTTTTATGTACTACCAACAAAATACAATTTGGAATGAGATTAGTTTGCTTGCATTCACTATCCTCTTTTTTCCAGGCCTATCAAGAGATATAACATATATTCATACACCCCAGGTTTCTATATGTCGATCTTTTGTAAGATTATAAATTGCATATGTCCATTCATACTACCTATCTCTTATCAATTGCTCCCTCATGTGGGGATCTGTTAATATAATGAATACTTAATATAAAGCTTTTCTCCTTGACATACTCAAAGCAAGAGTGTGTTTGTTTAGAAACCAGCTTGTGTACAGATATGTGAATAATTTGGTCTCATAAATATAACTGCTCATTCCCCTTAAGTGAATCACCCTGCTCCAGAGTAGAAGAGATGCTTTGCGGTACTTGCGTGTCTGGAAAATCTACAAGGAAAACAGCAACCAGAGTATTAATGTCACTACAGTATTATAGTTGGGGCAATAATGTCTGCTGCTGTGTTTACGGATTGATGTTTCCTGTAGACGTGGCATGGAATTGTGGGTTCCCAGTCTTTTCATTTTTGTCACATGCCTGTATCTGATATGGACCAATAGCTGTTCTGACTCTTTGCATTCCAGGCCTATTGTCTCAGTAAGTATGAGAGCTTGTCAAATTTCAAGACAAAAATGGCAAAAGTGTAACACTTGCTGCAAGCTATAACAGCATGTCTCCCAGGCAGGTACCCAGATAGCTGGAATGACAGACCAAGGGATCAGTATAATTTAGTCATTATTTCTGAGTGGTTATTATTTCTGAGCATATTTCAGAGCAGTTGATACTTCTAAGCATAATGCCTCTGCCTGCAAGACCAAGACCAACTCCTCCCAGAACGATCTAACTAATTGCTAACACAGCCCCAAGCCTGCATTTTACTGTTGTTCTAAGTAAGTGAGTAAAAAACAGGCTATTCCTGCCAATATCAGTGTCTCAGGAGGTTTATGACTCCCTTCTGCAGCCATAAGGATACTAGCTTTGAAAGATTTGGCTTCAGTTTCACCTAACAGATCAAAACATCATATATATATCTGTATTAGTTCAAATGGGTGATAGAAGCAATTAAAATTACATTGAAAATGGACCATTGCTTGCTTCTTTTTGTTCAAAATGTATTTAAACTCTGTATTTATTCCTAGGTAAATCTCTAAACCCCATTACTTTAGGGTTTTATTTCTTCATAAATGATATGTATTTACAGAGGAATTGGTAAAAAATAACATAGCTCTTTTATGTGCCACTTCAGCCCATTGTATGAAACATTAGTTTTAATAATGGAAGTCTGGTGAGAGATTCAGAAAGCAAACCTTGAGAACTGAGGTAAACTACCACAAGTAGGGAAAGCATAAAAATTTTGGATTAGAGTCAAAGTTACTCAGAGAATACTTATTTTACCTTTTTGGTATATCCTTTAAATCAGATCCTTATTTTACACCTGGTAAGATACGTTACACTGGCATACGGTGTGGAACATTCCATATTTATTTATGTGATGGACAGCTTGTATGAAAATTTCTATCATAGACCCAATCTGTGCATTTTATTGCTCAGGTAGGAAGGAGAAAACACAGAATGACCTTTGAGCATCATGTCTTCTTTTAAAGTCAGATTGATGGCTTCTCTTCTTTTCACTCTCCTGTGCCTTTTTCTCAGGAATGCATAAAAGCATGGAATAAAATCTCCAATGTGTAACGCATAGCTAATTTTATTTTTTTACTCCAAACCCTAGCAATTCAAAGCCAAGTAAACACCAGCAGGCTGCATTCACTTACACTATGCATGTTGATGCTAATTGCAGTTCCCTGAGCATTTTACATTGTTTGCACAAAATAGCATTGCTCTGCCTTCAAACAGTCAGTTCAATGACAGCTGGAATGAGTTTGTCTCATACTGCTTAGTGTCAGGTGCATTCGTACAGCATTCCTGTCTCCTTTCGAGGGCTAATTAAGTCATTCTTCTCCCTTGTTTAATATTTACATTTAAACAGCTGCATCTCATTTGGATATAATGCAAAGATGGCACCTGGCTTTCTTCCCCTGAGTTAATTCTGGGTGCTTTTTTTCCTCCCCCTGCCTTCACTAAAATTCTGAAGTGGTTATTTTTGTGCTTATGTAGGGAAATGAACTGAAGCGACTGTAAATGGCAAGCACTGCTATTCATTCACAAACATGGTGCATCTTCCCAGGATCCTCAGCATCCAGTCTCCTTAGGATACCCTGGATGAGAACAGAATGAAAAACAATGTCCTTGAGACTTTCACTGGGCACTTGTCTTTGTCGGGCCCCATTCTCCACAGTTCTTTGTTGCAGGCCACTGAAGCATTTTTGCATTTTTCCCCTCCACAGAAAGAAAGAATTTACAGGAAAAAAAAAAAAAAAAGGCTAAACACTATGGCACTGGCTGTGCATGTTCTAGCATGAAGAGCTTCAAAGATGCAGACTGTCCTGTCTTCACAGGTCCACAAAGGACTGGGTTCTCTAGCAAGAGCTTCTGTGTACAGAGATCCAGAGATTGGTTTGGGACTGCAGTCCAGGCTTAAGGCACTAAGCATTGCAGAAGATTCAGCACTGTTCATGAGCATTTAGGGACAAAGCAAGAGTATACCAGACATATCTCTTTTTCTGGTGCCTTCCACATTTGCAGATCTCCATCTTCACCAGAGCTTCTTGCTAAAATTAGAAAAAACAAGGCAATAATCTTTCCAAGAAGCGTTGAGAAGATCCAAGGGCTAGCTCCGTATATTTCTTTGTGGCAAAGAAAAGATCTTTGTTCAAATTTACATCACTGAACAATTAAAGTTGTCAGTAAAGAACAACAGGGAACAATAGCTATGAACTCTACATGTTTTTAAGCAATGGTGCACTAGAGTGTGGTAATCCAAATGATAGTCAATAATAACGGCATGAACACATCTAAGAGAACTAATGAAAAAGGAAATATATGTTTTGAATCACAAGGTTCAAGGTCATACGTTTATCATCATTAGTTACATCACTTTTTTTGTAGTTGATTTCGTCTCTAAGAGAGGAGAGGAAAAGAAAAGCCTTCTATCCTTGGGAAGACATTAGAAATGGAAGGCAATCAAAACAAGATTCAGAAGCCAGGCTGGGCTGTAATTCTATGGCTTCCCCGTGAGACAGATGAGTCATGGGGAGCCACATCTCGTTATTGCTCCTGTGAACCACTGGAGGGCAATGGGAGACACACTTAGCCAAGGAGTTTCACGGATACTTGAAGGTGACAGGGGCATTCTGGCTGTCGGAGCTATTCCGTGCTCTGCAAGGAAGAGATGAGTCTGCAGCTTGATTCCTCTGTTTTGCCCCAGACCTGTCTCTCCCCTTCCTCCTTGCCCCGGGAAAATAAAAATAGAATTAATCAATCTGCCTACTCTTCTTCCCATTCTCACATTTTTATACACATCCCTGCCCTCTGCTTTGTTGGCCGCAGTTCTCTCCCTGTGTGATAGTTCTTCAGAAAAGCTGTCTTCCCAGACCAACACCTCTTTGCTACTTCAGCTCAATGGCTTCACCTTACCTGTTCAGATCTTCCTTTCATTCTTCACCCTTTTCATTTCTGCCAACATCCAGATTACTTGTGTCAGTATACATACTTCCTAGAAATGTCTTATTCCCCTTCTTTAAGTAAGTGGAATATGTTCACCTTTTTTGCTTCCCTACAATGAATTTGGAAAACTCTAAGAGATCGTGTCTTCTTTCTGCACAAGAACTCAATCAGGATTAAGTCTGCAACAAAAACAACCAAAAAAAAATGCCCTGCTTGAGTCCATACCACCCAATAGAGAAGTGTACTCAGGATAGAATCCTTCAGAAGATCTAATTATGAAGCTGTAGCAAGTCTAAGCATGTGTAGATTCCATTTTTTTTTTTTTTTTTTCTTCAAAGGCTTGTAGCTAGGCACGTTTTCAAAAATGATAAATGGTAGATCTGGTCTGGGAGGCCAGAACTTTCCAATTCAGATTTTAAGTTTGTATAGGAAATCATGAGACATTAGATCTTCTAAAGAGGAAAAGCACCAAGGAGTCATCCATCTGACTTTATATCACAGAATGGTTGAGGTTGGAAGGGACCTCTAAAGATCATCTAGTCCAATCTCCCTGCTCAAGCAGGGACACCTAGAACATGTGGCACATGATCACATCCAGGCAGGTTTGGAGGCTCTCCAGAGAAGGAGAATGCGCAGCTTCTCTGGGCAGCCTCTTCCAGGATTCTGTCATCCTCATAGGAAAGAAGTTCTTCGTCACATGGAGGTGGAGCTTCCTGTGTTTCAACTGGTACCCATTACTCCTTGTCTTGTCACTGGCCACCACCGAGAAGAGTTTGGACCCATCTTCTTTACATTCTCAGGTATTTTTTCATATTGATCAGATGGAGATCTGATCTCAATCTTCTCTTCTCTAAGCTAAACAGGGCCAAGTCACTTACTCTTTCCTCATACGACAGATGTTCCAGTCTCTTCATCATCTTCATTGCTCTACGCTGGACCCTCCCTAGAAAAGTTCCAAGTCCCTCTTGTACTGGGGAGTCCAGAACTGCACGCAATGCTCCTGAGCCTCACCAGAGCTGAGTAGAAGGGGAGGATCACCTGCCTCAACCTGCTGGCAGCACTCCTCCTGATGCAGGCCAGGATCCCTTTGGCCTTCTTGGCCACAAGGGCACATTGCTGCCGCATGGTTAACTTGTTGTCAACTTGTTGTCCCAAATCCCTCTCCACGGAGCTGCTTTCTAGCAGGTCAGCCCCTAAAGGCAGATAAATGTCTTTAATCTGAGCTACCAATCACTGAGCATCAAAATTACTATAGAAAGAAATAGACAGGCTCTTCTAAGATGTACAACATAACAGCACAAACATCTAATGAAAATCCTGCTCATTATAAAGGGATCTTACTAATACTTCAGAGGGCAATCTCTAGACTATAGATATCAAAAATTACCTGAGATGAATCTGACGTCACTATTTAACTTAAACAATCTTTTTTCCAACTTGTTTCTCAAAAACGCTGGATTTATTCATCTATTCTACATGGAGAAATTTAAGTCATGAATATTGAACATGTCTAGTTCAGAAGAGCATCTCATGGAAAGCATCAGGCAATATTTACATTATGAACACCTACTACTATAGTGGAATTTATTATTCCTCATTTCAGCTGGAAAACATCAACCTTTTATGTTACAACATAAATACACTTTCTCTGAGGAACAGGATTACGTTGAGTACAGTCTGTTCATTCTCGTAACCCATTCTGCAAACTCAAATATCACACGTATTAACGATATATACAGGAACTGGTTACATTATTCATTATGTAAAAACTGAAGCAATTTAAATAGTCTCTCTTTGCACAAATGCTTCTGACCAACTTGGACTATATAGCAGAGTTTGGACAAAGAATTGGTGTTATTGATCAACTTTTGTGATGGGTAAAAATGAAGACTAGATGAGTGGCTGTCATTTTGTTTAGGTTTTAATGAATCTATTTTCCACTGGAAGAGTCAGCTCCATCAGCACCTAAACTTGCCTCTGGAACATATTGATTTTAACAAGCAAGTATCAAAAAACAGTCTTTAAATCTCTCAGTTTAATTCAAGTGATATTAAAGTGCTTTGTGGAGAGTAACTGAATAATTTCATTGAATGTGAGTAATTGCATTCAATAAATGTTTCACTAAAAAAGTAAAAGGTTTTTATTTGGGTTTGTAAGCTTTGCTCCACTTCAGCTTCTGGATTATAATCTTTGTACTATGGATGTACTTTACATTTTCCTCTATGCAGCTTGGCTGACATCTTTCGCTATTAGACCCTCCTTTCATTTATTAATAATGGAACTTGACCTGATCTGTCTTTCAGGATCAGCTCAGTCCTCATCAAGGTTGAAATTGGAGGAGACAACACATGGTTTGAATGGCATTAAAAAATCATGGTGATGCAAGGAATTGCATCTCCATTTAACCAAAGAATAAAATAAAAAAAAACTCTCTTGAAAAGTTTTTTTTTTTTTCCCACATATACTAAAAGAGATATTGAAACTCCTAATGCTGGCCAAACTGTGTTTCCTCTCCCCATGCAGCAATCAAAGAGAATTCACTCCTCTCATCAGCCATGGGGCATATGAGAAGATGTCCGTGCCATAAACATGTAACAACTGAGTATATTCAAGAACAGAGGACTACAAGAATGAGCCAGGCTCTGAGCTTGAGAGGTATCCTGCCCTTTCTGTGACTGTTTCTCAGTCACCCAAACAGTACAGAGGAGAACCGGTTTTATTTGAATATACAAGGGTAAAACCAAGAAAGCAAAAAGGAAAAAAAAAAAAAAAAAAGTAAGGGTACAAAGAAATAGAGAATTGGACTTGGGTAGGACAGAAACTATTACAAACTGAATAGAAAAGGAAGAGTAAATATTGGATATGAAAACTGGGACTAAAAGTGGATATGGTAAATGGACACGTATCAACTACTGAACATAACAGAAGATATCTATGTTAGCGGGCAGATAGGGTTAAAATCTCTGTCAGTTTGTCTTTTCTGACAAAATGCAGAGAACACCAAGGATGTGGACTAGCAAAAAGAGATGAAAAAAGTTCAGAAAAAATTATAGGACTAGGATTGTGCAAAGGGCAGAAGACACCAATGTGAGTGATAACACAGACAGAGTATCCTGAGAGAAAGACGAAGACTGAACAAGGAACCTTCATTGGAATAAGAAGTTTCAATGGACTTGTACTAGGGTGGCCTGTAGGGAATATCTTGCAGGGTGGCTAATTTGGCAGAACTGTATCAGCTGTGCTCTAATGTTTTCGGACATTGTGGCAATGCCATCTCCTTGAAAAAGATGAATAAGGAAGAATACGTTTTTAGCAATTTAGTCGCATCTACCCTGCTTCTAAAAGTCTAAATCTGTTCACTTATAGAGCGTGAAGGGTTTTCCTCCTTTCTTTTCAGTGAATAAATCCAACCTGGGAGCAGTCAGGGAAAATGAAAGGAGTCTGGAACAGACAGCCAGAAGGACTGGGAAGGGAAAGTGTGACAAAGGCGGAGGAGAAGGGGGTAAGGCAGAAATATCATACAGAGAGAAGCTGTGCAGAGCAATTTGAGACTACTCACACGCTCTCCTCCAGAACCTAAATAAATCTCCTAACTCCAGAGCTTTTGCATCCTTTTCTTGTCTGCTAAATGCCTGAAACATTCTAGGATAACAGCTTTTTACCTTTCATTTCTTGTCCGTGTGGAGGTGGCAATCTAATGCTGAAAGTCTGATGGTCTACGCAGAGACAAGTTTCTTGCTTGAAATTATATGCTATGTTCTGGTCATCCTGTAGCAAAAGGAACATAACAGAGAGAAGATGGTTCCAGAGAAAATGACTTACAAGAACTGAGAATGAATGAAAAATGAATGGGGCTGTTTATTTTACAGAGAAGATAAATAAGAAGGGGCAAAATAGAGACTTGCAAACTAATGAGGAGCACTCAAGTGTTAAATTGAACACTCCTATATATTTTCTCCATTACTTTACTATAACAGGGGGACATCTGGGGAAACAGAAAGGCAGCAGATTTAAAGCCAATAAAAGGAAAAGTGCTTTTCCTGCTTAACCTATAGAACATCTTCTCATGACGAAGAAAAACAGCTAGGAGCTCAGCATGAGTCAAAAAGGTAATGAACATTTGCATGGGTGAGACCATACAATGTTACAGGCTTATAAACTGTGAATAAACATAGAAATCTGAAGAGGATGGAAGCCCCTTCTTTCAGGATAATTTACGAGCTTTTAAATAAAACAAAGAAAAGAAGCTTCTTCCTTAGGAACTGCCCATGAGATTTTCAACTCAAGGTAGGTAACTTTATTATATAATCCCATTACATAAATCTTCTCTCCTTTTTGTGTTTATCTATATTTACTGTTAAAATGTATATATTTTTTGCATCACCTGTTCCTTGTAGGTACTTTTCTATCATCTATGTTGGAACAGTTCTTATGATGTATTGGTGACTGGTAGACAATTTGCATACATCTACGGATGTTTGTTATAGGCCTTGAACACAGTATGCAAACAACTTTTATATCCAGAGTTAAAACCACTTTATTTAGGACCCTGAAAAAGGTGCTAAGCACCATGCTTTAGTTCAAAATCAACTTTGTTTCACTTAGATGAGGTCCAGAGATCTCATGCTGATGGCAGATCATTACACTGGCATCTGCTGCAAGCGGTTCCCCTGCCCTGCTCTAAGGAAAGCTCAAAACTGCTTCAGGCCTTGGGCTAAGCAGCCTCAAGGCTTGCACCCACATGGCAACTGTTGTGGAAAATTCACCATGTGAAGTGATATTTGAGGAGTAATGCAAGAAAATATTATTGCCAATACTTTCTTTCTGACGGTGAACTTTCAGAGGTTCTGATTCAGCAAAGATCCAAATAAGAAGAGATTTAGCAACTATACACATGCTTAAACACTCCACTAAATCAATGTCTTTTATTCCAGCTCTCTCACCTCTATTTTCAGCTTCTGCTCACACACCATAATGAAAGACGAATATTGTCTTCTCTTGAAAACAAGGCAGTCAATGCTCCAAAATGATATATGGGCTCCTCAGTATGTGCAAGAACAGGATCTTTGCAACTTCTCATTCCACCCAAGTCCCAAAGGAGTGCCTATATTAGTGCTCAGAGACAGAGTGTGATTTTGAGGAAAAAATTCTGATTATTTCTGCTTACCGTTCTTTGTGTTGCATCACAGAATGGTCTCAGAGTGCATGACCTGGATTCCTTTTGTATTAAACTGAACTAGAAGATGTGCTCCTGGGAGTGCACTTAATGCACTCCAGCTGTAGAGGGGCACTCAGTTCATGGGATTGGTTTAGTCCAAATATAAAATCTCTGGAAAATGCATAATGTGGGTGTCAGGTCATAAAAACCAACAGTTACTTCCACAGATTCTATTTCTCCATATTATTCAATAAGGGAGATGAAACAGAAATCACTAAATTACTCAGACCAAGAGAGAGATGACAGAAATGACTATGTAAAAATGGCTCCTTTTCCAGATGCAAGATTCTTAGGTGCTCAGGCAAAATTATCACATACTGATGGTCTATTTTTCTTCAGAGTTACCAAGACATTTATCAACATCATATGTAAACAGTGTAAAAGAGGAAAAAAATGAGTGTCCTTTAAAACTGCCAATACTATTTTAGAGATCTAGTTTTTCTTTTTTTTTTTTTTAACTTGAAAACATTTGTATTATGATTGCTATCAGTGCTCCCTTAGCAGATATTTACATACCTAACTACTAAATCCATTCTTAATTTTGGTACAGTGCTTGGGGGATGCAAGGCTTTATGTGACTGCTAAGTATTACTAAGCTGAAGAGAAGGCTGATTAATGAGGAAGTCATTCTGCCTTTTAGCTCTGGGATGCAAGGCTGTATTAATTTTCATATAAAAATGTTATGAGGAAATCCTGGTTTTGTGAACAGCACAAGCTTCTCCTAATTTCCTTGTACAGTGACATAGCATCAACATACCTTGCCTGTTCATCTTTAAAATAACTACACCATTTATGGTAAGAGGCTGAAGTAAATTGGATGGTGTAGTGCTTCATAAGATAAAAATAGAAGTACGGATTCTCTGGAAAATAGAAAAGATAGCCTTCTTGTTTTTCTTATTTCGCAGTTAGAGCACTTGTGATTTTTGTTGTAGCATTTTTAGTGTTTGAAGTTTGTGAATATCACTGTACTATCACTGGCTGTAAGGAAAGCACCTTAGCTACCTGCTCACCTTCTAACTTGCCTTTAGATTTCTAGCATGCACAGATATGATGTAGCTGAATGCTCAGGCACTTCTTCCCAACTTAACAACAGTATAATTCAGCAATATCTCAATATGTTGCAGTGGCAAGTCAGAACCAGACCCATCTAGAACTGATTCTCCATCACTATTCCAGGTTGACCATGATGTTTTTGGGTGGTGTTTTGGGTACAGTGAAATTTCCAATGGTGTGCACTGATAATGGAGGGAAGGATCAGGGATGGGATGGACTCTACTCTGAAATTAAGGCTCCTCTACATTGATAGAAGACGTTTCACAGAATATGAATAAATGCCTAATTGTAAGTCCAAATTTAAAGACAGTTTCATGATATTAGAATGAAGTAAAAAGTTCTCCAGATATTTCTGTAGAGAGAACTATGAAAGACAACTATTCATAAGTTGCTCTGTGTGTAGACATCCTTATTCAACATGGAATATAATACATACACATTTTATTCTTGAATACTTTTGTGTAGGTTAGCCTTTGGTTTAAAAAGGAGAAAAGTCCTAGTATCTCAACATTAGAAACTACCTATGTTCAGATTTGAACAATAGATTTGAAAAACAGACCCCAAAGAGTATTTTCCATTAGAAATGAACAACAGCAAAACTTACATTTGAAACTGAAAAACAAGCATATTTTCAAGCATCTTGTGAGGCCAGAAAAGGCACCTTTGACACAGTCTTCCAGTAACACAGGTCCCAGAATTTCCCCAAGATACTCTTGCATTATTGACTTCGACTTCCAATATTCTCTTACCATCGTTGCTAAAAATGGTTTTAATATGTTTGGGCTGAACTGATATGACTTCAGCCCAGTGGGAATACTTACAGTCTGTTATCCAGTTGTCCTTAAAATTTCTCTTGGCTAGGCTAAATAGGATGAGTTTATTATGTTTCTCACTGAAAAAAAAAATGCCTCATTGAAGTTGTACTCCAAATCATTCATGGAGCACTTTACTGAGTGACTTTCCTTTAAGTTACTGGCCACAAAATGGGCTCTGGGCACCCCATGCCACCCTGTGTCCCTACAGGGTAGCAGTACCACATTTGTGCTCCTGTTGCGTTAACTCCTTCAGCTATAACATCTCCCCGACTGCTCACTGATCAGCATAAGCTTTTTCCAAGTCTGCTTCTTTCCACAGCCCACTCTCCCACACAGCAAGTACAGTCTGTGCTGCTTGCAGATGTGTGATCTTGCACTGAGCTGTTACAAATATCCTTAACTCCTGACAGTTTCCTAGCTATGGCTTCTTCCAGGTTACTTTGTGAATATTTATGGGAATTAATTTTTGAAAATGGAATTTAATTTGTTTTATATGATCTCTAACCTAAACCTTTCCTTTTATTTATTTATTTATTTATTTTTATTACTGTAGAATTATCTTTGCAAGTAAAGCTTTTGTGCTAATGTCCCTCTAATGCTGCCAAGAAATATATCCTTAAATAAATACAGGTTTCATTCCAAGCCTTGTTTTGGGACCTCAGGCAGCCATGAGTCAGATTTTCCATGTTATTAACATTCCAGCTATTCCAGGAGTGCCAACCTTGGACACTGTTTTCAGCCCAAGCAATAAGCCATAAACTTTGCAGTTCACAACTGGACCAGTTGAAACTATAACATTTCCTACCATCACTGTCCATCAGAGGCCTCCTACTGGCCACCAGGCTATGTTTTTGTACAGTTTGCTAAAACGTTTTTTTTTATAGTGATCTCGTAAGGTAGCATAGCTTCTGAATTTATAGGCCTGATAAAACTTGCTATTGTGTTCCACAAATGGCTTCTTCTGGCAGCAGCGGCTATCAGTTCTTAACTGTGCAGCCTTTCAACTAGGCAATGGAAAAAAAAAAAAAAAAAGTTTCCTGTCACCAACATTAACACAGCAAGTTATTATAGGAGTGGTGACTTCCTTTGGGCATTCCTAGCAATAATCCAAGAGAAATAACAGCTATTTTCTTAGGGTACTAATTGCATTGATCTAGTTATGATTATCAGGATCTGCAAACAATTTCTCTAGTGTGTGGAGGATCTAATCATCCTCAGAAGACAAAGTTATGTAAATCTGAGATATAGTAAATATGCATATGGACTAAATATTCCTGCAGTTTATAACCATGTGCTTCTCCCTCTTCTTTTATTGCAGAAAAAGTAAATGAATCATGAAAGCTCTCTGAAGCATGAGCAGAAAGAACACCTAAGAAATAGGACTTTATCTGGCAGGTAGACAGTCCCAACAGCCCCAAGTCTCTGAAGCCTAAAGACGCTACAAGAATTCATAGCAGTATGAGAGGACAAGGCCCTGCAAAAAGCCCCTGCAAAGAACAGATAGTAAATAAATAAATAATAAAATAAAAGAGGTTCAAGATTATCTCCTGTTTGACACAGTCATGGCTGTTTTGTAAAAGCAGCATCTAATGACTGCAGCATTGTCAGATGAAGCAGAAAACCGGGAGCGAGAAAACAATACGGAGGCCACTTGATGAACTTGCCATTTACCTCCTCAGTGCACTCACAGCTTCTCATGGGATTATTCTGTGCTGTTCTGTGTTGCCTCATAAAAAAAAAAAAGAAAAACCTTTCTGGATAGAGTATCCACTACCTACAAACTCAGGACAGAAAAAAAAAAATCTTTTTTTCATAGTTTATTAGTATGTTATTGATACACTTTATATGATAGAGTTTATACACAGCTGTACCACATGTTAGAATTCATTAGTGAATACTGTAGCGGAGGAGTGACTACCATTCCTTAGCCATGAACCTCATATCAAAGCCTTAGATGTCTCCAAGTCATGTCTCTCCAAGACCCTCTCCAAAGGAAAGGCATATTTAATAGTAGTTCACAAGTAGGCAATGACAATTGCTTCCCAAACTCCTGACTTTCTATTGCAGAATAAGAACAAGCTGAACATTTATCTGGGGTCTCCATAAGGTCCATCACATCACATCTTCATCTGGCTTGCTTCTTCATGTAACTCAGATTCAAATTTCTTCCCATGCCAATACAGTACCACCCTGCTCCTCGGCTGTGAATGACTTGAAAGCCATAGATTTTCCAGACTGATTCAGTGAGCATACAAGAAGTCAGAGAAAGTAATGTTCCTATTTTAGGATATTCTCTGCTACACTTAGAACAAATAATGCCAATATTACTGCTAGTACTACTAATAAACAACTACCACAGGGGCATAGGATCCTACAGTATTTGTAAACTGCCAACAAGTCGACCTGCTGTGAGCCCTCTCCTCTCTGTGCTATGATCTGCTGCACTACTGTGACCCAAAAAAAGAAAGCTGTTTTTCTGAAGCATATGTTGTGAGAATCTGCCCATAGCAGGCTAATTCTAGGCACTACCCTCCCTTTAAAAACAAAGAAAGACAATATACCCTTTTAGAAGTAATTCTGAGTACTTAGGCATCTACTTTAGGCTTGGATGTATTGTACTCTAAAAGTGGTCATTACTATCTGCTGACTATAAAGGGAGTTTAGCACAGCCTGCTGAGTTGTTAGAAACTGTATTTAAGGAGTCTGAAATTAGAAGAGACAAATCTCTCTTAGGAACATGGCTTTTGCCTGCATTATTTGTTCCACATTTGGTTGTAGTGTTCAGTCTAAATGTGCACTGAACTTTCATTTTGCAATGAGATGTAACTTTGCTTCTCTAATGAATCCCAGGCAAAAAGCAAGTTTCCTCCCTCTCTCTATAGTGTTAAGAATATAGGCAATGATCCTGGTAGCTGTTGTTCTTCAGAGTGTTTCATTAGTAAGTTATATTCAAAGATCTCTCTTTTCAAGAGCTTTTATACAAAGTAGCAAAATGGGACTTCTGGGAGTTATGGGAGACCCATCACAATTACCACAAAATCCATCATGTGAAAGGTAGGAAGACAAAGGAAGCTCCCACAAATAAGCAAGTATTAAAGTTCTCCTAAATAGTTTGCAATGTTTTTCAAGCATTTGCTCCACTCTTGGTGATATTTCACAATTTCTAATACATAAAAGCTGTTACTCCTAATCAAGGATTTAAGCCACTATTAATGACGCCAGAGTCCTTTTGTTTCCAGTTTGGCTTTGGTTCTGCATCCCTGAGAAACACTGTGGAATGTTTCTCTACTTAGGCCCCAAAAGAGAAAAGGTTCAAAACAGCCTTACAGTCCTGAAGTCAACAGGAAGTAAATGCCTAAACGTCTGGGTCATAGGTTTCAGTAATAAAATTCATCCCCAAAATGCTACCCAGTGTGAGTAAAGGCTGACCTTCTAATGTCTTCACAGACTGGTAGATTTTGAGAAGCCTTGGAACAAGCAAGAATTGTGCCTTTCCCAGCTGAACCCAAAATATGTAAATTAACCCTGAGGTTAAGAACATTTGGCCAAATTCTTCCTTGGGATGTCAGTGGAAATAAAGTATAATTTCATTTAGCTCCAAATTAAGAAAAATCTGAGCACCCTAATGAAATTCTCCTCAGAACATCAGAAGACAAATACTACTGCAGCAAAACAAAGTTCCTGACTGTTTCCTATGCTCCAGAGAGAAAAAAATTTAACAAGCTGAAGGGAATGTGTTTAGCCGGGGGAATATGCATGATATTTTCACATTGTAGAGATCAAACATGTAACAAATATATTAATGAACATGACATATAGCTGCAGAAGCCTTATTTCCAGTTATCAGAAGAAGGCCATGTGCTATTGCTTCCAGACCTGCTGGTGCCATACTCACAGCATTACCAGCAGTGAGAAGGTGAGGGAATAGGATTTAATCTAAATAAGGACCTGTTTTTCAGTTTCTCAGTACCGTACCACAACATATTGTTAATTTTGCTTTGGAACTGAAAGGACTGTCCTCAAGTGGTCCAACCACCTTGCATAACTTTATCCTAAGCACCTTAGAGCATTTAACATCACTCCACAGAAAGACCCCTTAACTCTACATTGGGCTACATACATGAAATTTGTTTTCCTTTCTCAGAGTCAGTGGAGAAAGGAGTGAAAAGACATAGGCAGAGCTGTTACTATAGTCAGACAAAGCTGCTTTACGTCACTGCTTGTTTGAAGCGCCCTGAACATAGAGCTTCAGTACTCTGTCCAGGGATGACTGGGCAGTGGCTGAGGACAGCCCAGCTATAACTCGGTTCAGACAAAATGATCTGAGTGGAAGAAGGTACTCGAAGTTATGGCAATCAAGAGCTTAGTAACTTATCACTAACGTGACTGATCTTATTCTGATCAGTGAAGAGGATACCTAAAGTTTCAATAATAAATATTAAAAGAAAAAGAAAAAAAGAAAAAAAAAAAAAGATGTTGTGGAATAGAAACACTCAAGTTGAGGATATATAGACTGATTTTTTAAAATATTTTTCATGTACTTAACACTTCCTTGCTCAAGGTGCTCAAGAGTAGTCAGCATGGATTCAGCAAGCGGAAATCATGCTTGACTAACCTGATAGGCTTCTATGATGGAATGACTAGCTGGATAGATGAGGGGAGAGAGGTGGATATCATCTACCTCAACTTCACCAAGGCTTTTGGAACCATCCTTCATAGCATCCTTCTGGGTAAGCTCCGGATGTACGGGATAGATGAGTGGACAATGAGGTGGATTAGGAATCGGCTGGATGGCAGGGCTCAGAGGGTGGTGATCAGTGGCGCGGAGTCGAGTTGGAGACCTGTGGTTAGCGGTGTCCCCCAGGGGTCAGTCCTCGGCCCAGTCCTGTTCAATTTATTCATCAATGACCTGGATGAAGGGATGGAGTGCTCCCTCAGCAAGTTTGCTGATGATACCAAACTGGGAGGAGTAGCTGACAGCCCAGAGGGCTGCGCTGCCATCCAAAGGGACCTGGACAGACTGGACAACTG